>JARJDV010009120.1:0-81312 GCA_030264675.1 Anaulacaspis nigra
AACAGCAACAACAACAGCAGCAGCAGCAGCAACAACAACAGCAACAGCAAAGCAACACGGGGTTTTTCACTCCAAACTTGAACGCTAATAACAATAAAGAGATCCTGCGCAATGCCAGCAGCCCGGCGGCGAGCTCCGAGGAGGAACTGGAGGGCGGCGTGGGTCCCCCGAACTCCTCGCCGCGCTCGACGCCGCCAAGTCCTGGACCGCTACGCGACGGTAAGTCAATGATTCCTTCTACTTCATCGTCTTCAGCACCTGTAAACATACAAACAAGGTGCCATTGTCACTTGAATCATGTCTTTAGGGTGCATAAAAAAGGGTGACAAATCTTAGATCCCCCAATCTAAGACCCCAATCAAAATAGTTGCCGCTTAAACAACAAAAATAATTAAATACAACTAGGAATGTTTCCTTTGGCGTATTGAGTCACCCGAATAATAAATACCAAAGCGGAAAAGCACAATTGCAGCCGAAATTACACGCACATCTGTCCACCTACGCACATAAATTTGTGTCATTTGTAGCGTTTTTCAATAGCGCACGAAACGCACGGCTTGGTCAGTCAATTTGAATAACGCATTCTCGTTCGTGTCTAAAATAGGCAAAAGCATTAATCTATTTTTCGCCACAATACGAAAGAATCACAAATATTCCACATTCGCATCTCACTCCAATTGCATTGCTATCGGTGTTGCCATCCTGTTTCAGTGTAAAGCACCGACATGTAAAAGCAATGCACCCCCTGCATACATTACCTTTGCACGCGGCAAGGTAGTTGTTGTTGTCGGAAAGCAAACGAAAAAACTTGCAAGGGAAAAAGTGCATTCTTTGTCAAGGATTTTTTCTTCTTCTTCTTCGATTTTTGCAAATGGTAAACTCTTAGGGGGTGAGACTCTACCTGCGTTTTGTTCAAATTTTCCTCATGCAGGTGGTGAGCGCTTTAAAAAAATGTTTAAGGCCGTTTTGGCAGAAATTTAAACTCTCACAATTTCCAAGACTTAAGTCACTCGGTAAATTATGTACGCGCGCGTATTTCTTATTAATTAGAATCCCTCCTCGAAAATACACAATCTAATTGGTGAATTATAATTATCTAATTATACGACGTTAATTAAGAGTTTAAATTGACTTCAAAATTCGAATTCATGTATAAAATTTAATTTAATTAAACGCCTCTAATGAGAAATTCCTCAAATACTTGTGTTCCTCAAATATAATTTTTTAATTTGCACTCTTTCGCTGGCGGCAGCAGCGTCGAAATGAAATGAAGAAGTAAAGTGGTGCACTTGTTGTGCGTTTGTGGCACTTGCAGGGGGGAGTTGCAATGGCAGCGTTTAATAATTTCGTAGAAATGTTCACAAATGTTACGCGCCGTAATTTCACGTGCATGTTCGTTGCTCTTATTGGGTTATTATTCATTTCTTCCTTTAATTTTCAACTCAACTTGCTCGAATATCAAGACCAAACCACAAGCAAAAAACGATCTCATCTCTTAAAGAAGAAGTAAACCATATTTAAATGATGTTTAGAACGACTGCTGCCGAATGCATTTTGTAATTTACTGAAATGGGTATGAAGTAAAGGATGAAATTATGAATAAAATATAAAAATAAAAAAGCAGCAGTAAAATATGGCAGAAGAATGAAGACATAGCTATCGTAAAATTGGATTGACACTTGGCGAATCATTAATTAAACAACGAGAGAGAACACGGAAATCTTGAAGGTAGAATGTCACCGGATTGGAAACACGTAAAAAGTCAAAGTTTAATCAACATAAAGTTAATGGAGGTTGGCTGCCCTTGACGCAGCGTCACAATTGCAATTACACAATGCACAACGAACGCATCCAAATAGCAACAACAACACCTGCAAACGGTTTTATAACTTCATTTCGTCGCTCGGCTCTCTTAATATCGTTGATGTATTCATAACGTGCATATGATATGCCGTGATAGAGCGCGCACAGCTCTTCATCACCGACATCATCATCAGCGCGGTGTGCTCATCAAGCAGCGGACAGCGCTGGGCGTGCACACGGCCTAAGGAAATATGCATGCGAGTTATGCATAATTCGACTTTGTCAATTGTACACGCATCGAACGTGTGACAAATCCAGCTAAACGTATCGTCGTGATTCACTTCGCCGTTGCGCACTCGCTTCGCCGAAAAACTTTCGTAGCAATCGATACGAAATTTATTAGACACTTTCACGTTTTAATTAAAAGTGACTTAAGTAATGCTGACAAGAACAACATATCTATTAGTTACAAAAGTGTTTATAATCGAGTTTATCGCGCTTGCAAGACAACAACCGATGCGGCGTGTTTCCTCGACGTCTTCAGCCTCTCTTCGCCGCAGTTCGTCGTCTTCCAGCGTGAATGCAAGCCGCTGAGTCATCGAGCGACTCGCCGGCGAATTATATTATAATGAAACAAATTGCGGCCGGGCTATTAATGGATTTTAATGTAATTTGCATCAAGTGTGCCTCTCTTCTGTTCTCTCACTGCATAAACTTGCTTCGTCGCCTTAAATTTACGCGTGAGTTTGACGAGAGATCAAAAAACAGGCGCCGCGTTCATGACATGCATCGATTTTTTGATGTAATATAAACTATAACATCAGATAGTCACATACTTTAGTGGTCAAAAATGTATAAACTTGTTTTTCATAAATTCCACTTTGATCGCCGATATTTTTAATCTATTTCATACTAATTTAACATTCATTGATATCAGTGTAAATGTGGGTTAATATTCTTTAATTAACATTTACAGAATCGCCAATTGCTCTTATACAATCCGTGTTATTAACAGAAATTGTAAACGAAACATAACTCCTGCCCAGCAGTGCACTGATCACAAAAACGGGGCAAGTTTACTCACGACAATTAAAAATTGGTTGAAACATTTTAACATATACTGTGTAACTATTGATATAAACCATATTAAAATTAAGTATTTCTTCTTAAAGTTGTGGTAGTAACTAAAATAAGTCACTAAAAATGGAATTTAATTAACATTAAGCAACCAATTGACTAAATTCCCTCGAGTGCACTTGCCCCAAAATTTAGTAAGTATCGAATTTTCCGCATTATAAGACGATACTATAAAATTGCACATAAATTTAGCATACATCTTATGGTTTGATACTGCGTCTTATCCAAAGATAAAACTTTAAAACTGTTGTTTACTTAATAAACCGTCTTTAAATACATCTTATAAGTACTCGGAATAATCTAAGAATCACTTATTTAGTATACCAAAATTATAATTTAAAGATTATTTTCTAAAAATCGTCTTAAAAATTGAGATGTCTTTTGATTCGAGAAATATACTAAATACATTCATAAATTATCTTAAAGATGGAAGTAACTTCCTCATTTTTTCTGATGGAATTAAACAAATATAAATTATATAACGCAATAAAAAGAGCGCCAAAAAATGAAGGCGCATCTTAATGAGAGTGTCGGAATTACAAAGAAATTTAAGCGAGGTCATGGTCCTAGTGGGAAGCCACACACATTCAACGTTTGAACGCATGCATGCACACAATATGCGTAAATGAATGAATTAATTATGGAATTGAACGCATGACACATTTCGTAAATGGGATAAACAGCCGACAAAACGGACACTTGATAAATTTGTAAATAAGCGACTTGAGCATCACCATCATCAGCATCCAACCAACACTGACCAACTTGGCGGCGTTGTTTGTTTGTTTGTTTGCCTCTCATCGCTCGCGAGCGCGCCTTTTTTCGTCAGCCGCGTTTGATGAATTTCGCTCGAATGCAAAGATACGAAAATTACACCGCGCAATGAAACGTTAACTGCGCTAATGCACGCAAAGCAGCACTTAATAAACGATGAAACTGAAAATAAGTTTTGTAACTTATTCACAAACATCTTTTCCGAAATTAAAAATTTCGTCTTGATTATGTAAAGCGCGTTAATCAATAGAATTTTTGTGTGGTTTTGATTAATGTACACAGAACATACAATAGTAAATTATCATTATAAAATATGAAACATAACACAGTGGCACTGATACGCATCTACAAACGGACGAGCGAGCAATTAATCAAATATGTAATTAATTTTGCATAACATCGAAAATAATTGTATCTAATTTTCAATCCGACCACACGAACATGTTGCGCACATCATGAAAACAATACAAAAATATGCACATCCAATGTAGATGTACGATGTGCATTAATGCTGCGCTATTTCACTCAGTTTAAATACACATTTTTTACTTTACATCTCCACCGTATTAGTTTTATACGAGAGTTAATTAAATGTGCGAGATGCTCACTCACTTCTTACTTATTGTGAGATTCGCTTACAAAATGCACATCTACTTAACGTCACTAATGCTTCTCTTACTTGTTAGTACACTGCACTTTTAATTGTTACTGAATGAATAGAAATTTTCTCCCGCTAACTATAAAGGACAATTTAATTATCCTGATTTTGGGTCTTGTCGCGATTTCACATCATGAAATAAGTGGATTTAATATTAAAAACGAATTAAAAATTATAATTAAAGAATAACATAAGGCAGCCTGTAAAAAGAGGACATGCAAATGGCGATGCTAGCTCAAATAATGATTTAACGAGAAAAAGCACTAATTATATAAGCGAAATTTGAATAATGACGAATAATTATGATGTTGCATGTTTTTGCATGTGTTTATACGGAGGTGCAGCGAAAATAAAAGCAAAAATAACCGCACCGGGAGCACGTGCAGCGAAATCAATGTATTTTGCGCATAAATTTCGCCGCGTTGTTTTTCGCATGCAAATCGCATGTGTATTAGCTTTCGTAATTTGACAGCGTAACGATGCAAATGATCATCCTTACCGACTGCTGCGCATTTCTTTTCATCCACAATCGCAGCTCGCTTCGATGCGTGCATACGGCGTAAGTAATGCGCCTGCTAAACGCATCGATTAAGAGCTCTTTGCTCCAAGCCATACTTTGTATTTACATACATCCTCGTCAAGTTGTGGATGCGCGAAATGCAATTTGCATGTGTCGGCCACCGCGCACCGCATTATGCAAAACCGAACCGAAACCGCAAGCACGAAAAGGATTCACAAGTTCGCTGAGCTGCCAAGTTATTGTCGGACGATGAAAGAGAAATTAGCTTGTCTGTTCACATTCACATAAAATTCCATCAATTAACTCGTCGCCCAAAGCATCAACCGATTGATTTCTTTTCTTACAAATTAATATTTATTTATATATTTGTTACAGAAAATGGTCCATCACCAATTCCCTCAGAAAAACCTTATGGTAAGTCAGTTTTACGCCAGAAATTTACTAGTAGTATATGGCTAATTCAATATCAAATCATATTCGATAAACGTTCGTGCAAATTGATCCTTATGACCCTCGCTTAGTACAAATGCATTTCGTCTTGAAAGAATCTTCTCCCCTTGTGTTTTTTATGCATTTATGATGCATTTACAATGCTAGCCCTGCGTGCGCGTGCATTTTTTGATCGAGGGGTGCCAAATTCATCCACCGCCTCCACTTCTTCAGGGTGGGAAAGCACCACCAGCAAGAGCGACACTCGTTTCAACAGGTTACACGCACTTTGCGCGGATCAAATAAATCTCTTAACGATTTTGAGATTTTCTGTATCATAAGCTTTAAATTCTTTTCGTCCATTATCCACGAGATGCGTAACTGTGCGCGCATGTGAAATTGACCTAACCTAGAAGAATTAACTTGTGTTTTTAACTCCGGTTGTGCCGTTTGAGCTGTGCAAAGCTATCAACCATTAACCTGTCTGCAGCATCAATCGGCACTCGGATCTTTTTTTCTTGGCGCTCACCTTTGGCGTTGTCCACCAACCATTCAGTCGCACGCGGCGCAAGAAGTATGGAAACTCTAGCCATAAATCGGCAAAGCGTTCTCCGTTGCTTTCCACGAACGCGCCATCGACTATCAATGAACTTTTCTATTAATTAACTGTTCTCGTACGCCTCGTCGCCGTAATGTTCATTCATTTGAATGTGCGCGCGATTGATTGCAATTGGCCATCCGGTCACTCGCTTTTTGCGCGCCGCGACACACATGAAATGATGCCACAGCTCCTCGGGTTTTTTTTTCGGCATGTCGAGTCAGCTGCATGTTAATGCATTTTAAAGTGGCGCACAAGGTATTCGCAAGGGCGAGCGCAGGTAAATTCTCTTCTGCTTCGCGCCGAGAGAGGAAATACGAGATCGAACAAATGATTGAGCTCCAAATTGAGCAAAAAATAAAAAAACGTGTAGGCAGGGAGTACGCAGAAATTGATGGAAAACTTTAAACAGGTAAAAATCCTCTTCTCCTCCGAAAAAAAATGCAGAGAACAAGAGCTTTTCTCGAGTTTTAAATTACAAAATGTGAATTTTCTTCAAGAAAAATATTGTTTATCACGTGCAAGTTTATGAATCTTTGTGGTCGATAAAATGAGCGTTTTGTGATCGTTGTTTACGAGTGTGAGACTATAATGGAATAGAGAAAAACATAATAAAATGTTGAATTTTTATTAATATTTAAAGAGACTGATGAAACAACTTAATCTTACCATTGATAAAAGACGTGTTCATTGAGAAGTCGAGTTAAGGTGGTTTATTCTGCGCAACATCATAAAACACATTTGGTAATTGGGAGAATTACACATAGAAGAAGACGTACGTACGTACGTATTTAACTAGAACATGAAATACATTTTTGGTAAGCAGAGTTTTTTCTTCTTCGTCTTCTTTTTGTCACGATTCGCACAGCACCACTCGTACGTACAAACAGATGGTGAAAGTTATAAAATTAAATAAACACTATAATAAGTGTGCTTGTTCTCTGTGGCATTAGCGGCCGCCGCTCGCGCCGCCTTGTAGTAACAAGAGTGCGGTAATTATCGCGATTATATTTATATTATCCGCGCGCGTATATTCGTGGCTTTTATAACGACACGAAAATTTCTATTTTTGGCAGTCGCGCTGCTTCTTCGTTCACGAATCATTAACGCACCTTAAGCGAGCGGTGATTGCGCGACGCATTTGGTGTGATACCAACTTGCGAGATTGTCACAGCCGCATCAACGACGACGACGACAGCTACGACGCAGAAAAAAACTAAGTTGAATAAAATTTACGCCAAACGAGGATGAATAGGTGCATGAACCTCTCTGCAGTGCGCGTACTATTTCGTCCGAGTGACTGAAGGAATAAGAAAGAATATCATAAAACGCGACACTTCCTCAATGTTCTCAAAAACTTTGCGTGCATGTGCCGTATATTCGGTAATCAATTTTTAATGACACTCAGATGAACAACACTTGGATATCTTCCGAAAAAACTAATTGCATATTTCCATGTGTTCATACAAAAAATTGTTATTCTTACATCAACATTAAAATCTAATTTGCATACATATTATAGAAAAATTATTTAAAAAGAAATGTCAGAATTTTATTCCGATTTTCTCGTGTAAAAAGTTAATTTAATCTAGGCTTAGATTTACATAAAATTTAATTTATAACTTACTAAAGTTTTTCAGAATTGAATTATGAATAAAATTTATTATTTCTTTATTTGTTATGTTATTACAACAGAATTAATAAGACTGATACCTAATTTAGTACGAAAGTTTATTCAAAGTATTTGAAGTTTTATTAATTTCAGAATTAATTACAATCGAATAAATTGGAATGTCAAAGCCAATTAAGTTGATGGTTTCTATAAAGTTTAATTTATAATGTACTCACGATTTTCGGAATTGAATTACACTATTAGTAATGAAAACCTGAATAAAGAAATATTGGAAGAGATTTAGTAATTAAATTTTAGTATTATCTGATAATTTCTTAACAAACAAAATAATCAATTTGGTAAAAGTATTTTAAGTTTTATTCAACGTATGTCGACTTTTAAAAGATTTAATTCTAATTTTCTATATCCTAAACATTAATTTAATCTAGCAATAAAGCCCTACAAAATTTAATTTATAATTTACTGATGATTTTCGGACAAAAACTAAACAAAACTTTCAGTAAAGAATATGCGAACAATCTGATAATTTCTTAATAAACAAAATTTTCGAAGTCGAAAAAGTGACTTAATCTAAAAACAATCAATTTCCATAACTTATAATTTCTTATCTATAGGAATTTTCAAGAATTAAGTCACTCTTTTACTAAAAAAAACCATAGCTTTTCATTTCCTATTTCCTCATAGAAAATTCACTAGTTAGATTTCAGTTTCCATCTGATAATTTCTTAACAAATAAAACAAACAGGTTACTAAGCAGATTTAAACATTTATCCAAGCCATGTTCACAAATTTTAAGCCTCTAATGTTCTATTGTTACTTGCATTAAAATAATAAGTCGTTTAAACTTTTGACTAGCACCATAGGTATCATCACAGAAATGTGAAATTATAATATATACCTAGGTTGAATCAAACTAATTTGTTTTTAATACGATGCCATCGTGTGACAATGATGCCGTAACACACTTGCAAGCAGAACATTTTAATTTAATCACATCTTCTATATATTTTTTTCCAACTTCCAGTTACACTTTTCATTCAACTATCTACGACACATTAAACTCCAACTTCTGCGTGTGTTGGTATTTTATTAAACGCGCTTGTGCCTCCACTAAGTGCGTCACGGTGTCATTGTCGCCATCGTTACCTTACGAATTTGACTACATTTGCAATATCAACACAACGGCGCGCCGGCAACCGAAAAGAAAGGCAAAAAAACACCAACAAATTGCAATCGTACCCACACTCAACTGGCAGCTGTAAAAAGCACAAAAGAACGCGCTAATGATATCCAAAGAATAGCCAGCTCGAGGCTAGAAATGTTTGCGAAAAATTGACATTAAACTTGATTAACTAAAATTTGCTTTTGCTTAGGCAAGGAAGGAAGAAGAATGAGACGTAGTTAAGAATTAATTTATATCAGGGCATTGTGTATGTTTAATAGGTTTGATGCAATTAATGAAGGTTTATGATAGCTTCTGATGATGTTTTTGCATCTGTTTTGGCGTTATTTTCGGAGGGCGCAAAAAGCGGGGCATTACTAATCGAAATTAATTGCCCATCGTAAAATTATCGTGCACGTACAAATGCGTGCATTTCGCCTTCGTTTTTTGTTCGAACAACATTTTCTACCTGACAAACGAAAAACGCATCGTGAACATCCTCTCTACCTGCTACCAAAAAGTCATTTGCTGAAAATCCACAAAATGCTTCAACTTTTTACGTGAAAATTACACACATGTTTGGCACTCTACAAAAAATATATATAAATTATATAAGAATAAACATTAAATAACAATTAATTCAAAAACATGGAATTTTTGCAAATTAGCTTGCATAATAAAAATTAATTTATGGTAGACAAAACACATTAAATTAATTTCGCAATTACCTATAGAGAATAGGAGAAAAAACAAAACAAATTTTAATATAATTAGCATTAATAGACAACAGCAACGATGAAATTTGATTTTGATTAGTTCCATAACCTTACATTCGAAGTCATAATGCGAAAATATTTTTACGAGCCTTGCATACGTACAATTAACGAATCCGTGTGTGTGGTTCGTCTTCACATCATTCGCGTTCTCTGCTCGTTGTGTGTTGTGTGCTGTGCGGCGCATTTTTTATTCTTATTTATTCATTTCAACAATTGTGTCCATGTGTGCAGCGTGCGTGCGCACAAATCTAATAATAATCGTATGCAAAACCGCCTCATCGCCATTACGAAGCGATCATTCGGCGTACGTTAATGACACACAGTCGCAGCAAGTTAATTTCGTGATTCCGTCGTGGTCATTTCGCATTATTATCCTTCGTCGTCCACGTCCAACGTCGTCGCTGTTTTGCATCTCGTGCCTCACTTAATTCGCCATCAGCCAACAACAACAACACAACGCATGCGCTAATTTTATGCGAAATTTTAACGTTCCCGAAATGCGCATGTAAAATGCCGTTTTATTGATGTTTAATCACTCTTTTTATTCACTTTTTATGCGCATCAACATTGCGGATATAATTTTATATAGAATTACAGATGTTTTATCGCAAGACGCAAAGATAAACTTTACAACTTTAATTTTCATTTTATGATAAGTTCATTGTTTTCATTAGTTTATCGCCAAAAAAACTTTTTAATTAACTCGCCAACTCGCGTTGAATTTGGGTTATTCATCTTTCCGCGTATCAGAATTCGCATGAGCAATAAAATGTTCAAATTTAATAATTAGTGAGTGATACGAGTAATAGATAAGACGTAAAATGAAATTTGTCATAAAATGCATTAGAATCGCAGAAATTACATAAAAAAGAATTCCACGAACGCACGGCAAGCGTCAGTGGCATGCATGTAATTACCAGACCGAAGAGGAAAAAATTACAATACACAAACAAAGCAAACAGGTGTCGTCGATGGCTGGCTGGCTGACTGGCTGACTGTTGCAGTGTGCGCTTCTGTATTACATTCTCGTATTGTCGTGCATATCCATTAGCGGCATTACAGTTACACACTGAAAATGTGTGCCTGCTGCACCAAATGCACGCGAATGCCACGAATGATGAGCCAATTAAAATAGCTTGTCCTAGGTCAAAAAATAGATTTCGGCTACGACAAAAATCCGACGTGCGGCTGCTGGTGCTGCTCATAAACTGAACCTGTAATAATAAGCGTACGTCGTTAAGACACAAGAGTGTGCGCACACACGGCTTGGGTTGGCGTGTATGCGCAGGTAGATCATCCACTCGTATTAACTATTAATGAAAGTAAAAGAGCGCGAGGAGGCGAGGTGCAGACCAGTGAAAAGAAATGCACGCGAATGCACGTTGCCGCTTGCTGCTGCCGCCGTCGTGCTTCATTCTTCACGTGCGCGCAGAGGTGTGTGCGCTCCGCATTCTCACGGTGCCTTCCTTTTTATCGATATAATGCACACACAACGCACGTTGCACGTAGTCTCTCTTGCGCCCGATGTGTGCAATGGACGTATACATGAATAATGATGATACGCGGATGGCAACGATATGAGATTAATTTATTCCAAGAAGCTCGACCACAATTATCATCATTCACGAATTTTCAACTGGTCAATGCAGATTTCAATGAGCGCTATGCAAAGTTGTAAAATATTTTATTCGCATTTAAATACGCGTTATTATTAACGATGGACAAACGAACGCAAATTGTCGGCTTCTTCTTTACTAATTATTGTTACTCATAGCTCGTTCGGCATGTATGCGTCGACACGCTGCGACTTATTATATAATTACGCTAATAAACCGAATTGTTAGATTGTCGTTGCGTTTGATATGCTTGAGTTTGCACTTTCTGCTGTCCGTACTGGTGACTAACGAGCCAGAACGATTACATATTTCTAAATTGGCCTTTGCATCTACATTTTTCGTCGTTATAAACGAATGACTAAGGTCGTCAGTTTATATTGAATATTAGTGATTTAAATTAAGTAATTTTACTTACTTTTTATAATATTCGTATAAATTCAATAATTATGTACATTTTAGCCTGAGTTTTACACATTCCACTGTACATATTGCTGTCCAACGAGCCAGAACAATTGCATATGTTTATTTACCTAAATTAGCCTTAACATCTACATTTTTTGACGTTATATACGAAGGACTAACTTAGGTCGTCAGTTGATCTTGAAATTTAAGTGGCTTAAGTAAACTGACTTAACTTAAGTAACTTTACTTATCTTGAATAACTTTGCTTAACTTTAGAAATGATTAATATAAATTCAATAATTATTATTTATATACCTAACCAGCTAACTTAAATTTTGTATTTTCTGCTCCACGTACTGGCGTCTAACGAGCTAAAATGATTGCAAGTTTTTATTTTGCTAAATAGGCTTTTGAATCAACATTTTCGTCGTTATATAAGAAAGATTAAAGTGGTCATCTAATGTTGAAATTTAAGTAACCTAAGAAAAGTATCTCAACTTAAGTAACTTTACTTAACTTTCGGACTTAACTTGAGTAACTTTACTTAACTTGAATAACTTTGTTTAACTTTTGAAATGATTAATACAAATTCAATAATTATTATTTATATAATTAACCAGCTTTTAATTCTAAATTTATATTGAACTTAAATTTTACACTTTCTACTGTGCGTACTTGCGACTAACTGGCTAAAATCATTGCATATTTTGTTTTTCCTAAATAGGGGGTTGAATCTACATTTTTTGTCGTTATGTACGAAAGACTAAAGTGGTCAGTTAATATTGAAATTTATGTGACCTGAGAAAAGTAACTCAACTTAAGTAACTTTACCCTTGGACTTAACTTAAGTAACTTTACTTAATTTTTAAACAATCCAATATAAATTCTATAATTATTATTTGTATAATTAACCAGCGTCCAACCCTCAATTAATATGAAAATTTTTACAGTTAGCCAAGGGGTTGAACCATTTTTTATTCGCTCTTCGAAGAAGGGTAAAACAAAAAGAAATATAGAAAATAACGGGAGTTTTGAGCATAACACCTGTACCCATCTCATTCACAAACTGCTGGGTGTATCATCGAGATGCCCATTTTGATGCATCCAGTTGGGCGCGTATATTCTACGTGCCATTGTTGATATGCGTTCCGTACGAAACGTGCGGCCGTTGTTTTTTCCTCTTTATGATAAATGCGGTTTTAATTCTCGCAGAGCGCGCACGGTCTTATTATTCTAATTAAGATGAATTCGCCAGATAGCACTCGGGCAGGCAGCGAAGCCACACTCCTGCAGTCCTAAACCGCGCACTCTCTAAGCCAGCCGGGGTAATCTCATTCATTCTGTGCGCGCGCGCGCGCATTTGATTGCATCGCACTGAATTTACAGGTTATATTTTCATTTCATTCGGAAATATTATAGCGCAAGTAAGTGTACGTATACGTTATTCTTGCATTTGAATGTAAATTTCGCATTGTTGAATTATAACCTGTTTTATTCGTTGCGTTTTGTTTTCGCAGCGTGTGCATGCAAATTACAATTAAAAAAAAACTTGCGGCGCGGTTTCATAACAGCCATAATTCAGATACGGTCGCGTCGAACATGCTAGCACTAAGAAAGCGTGACACGAAATAAAAAACGCTAATGTGTGTAAGTAAGTTTTCAACTTTTCTCGTTGATGTGTATGCGCGTCTATGATGATATTTGCGTTAAGTATTTTATTCTTCGCGCGCATGCGCATGTATGCGTGCGCGATGTACATCCATGTCCGGCTTTAGATTAATTATCATTTCATGTGTGTTAAGTCGCACCACGAATACGAGAAACTCCTGCATTCATTCTGTCTAATTAAACAAACAGCGACACTGCGTTAATAATTTTATAATTGTTCAGCGACGTCGTCTTCGAAAATTCAGTTAATCCGTTTACACACGGCGCGCAAGCGCAATCATTATTTTAATTCCCTAATTTCATTTTAATTGAATGCTGTTTTGCATGTTGCAAGTTTTTGAAAGTTTTTCCGTTTGCTGTTAATTATTATATAATTATTCATCGCGCGTAATGACCGATGCCCGGGTGTCCACTTCATGCGCGCACTAACAATGCATTGCACGTAATGAAATTAAAGAAAGAAATCACACAGGTGTGTTTGACAAGTCGCGTGGACTTCCTTTCAGTTTTGTTTTTTATTTACCATCATCATCATCGTCATCATCCTTGTTTACCTCTCACTCTTTCATGCAAATATTACTTAGAATTGCACAATAATTGCTAAACAATAAAATTAATTGATTAATTGACTATCCAAATTTTAATTGTCTGAAAAGCAACGTTAATTATCAATTAAAATAGAAAAATCAATAGGCATAAAGAACACAAATTATTTGTGTTAATAAAGCTATAAATAATTCGTACAAACGCACAAACAATCATTGAATCTATACGCATGACGAGGATAAACCTATTGTAATTAGCCGCTAATTAATAAAAGTTAGCCGAATCTCAATTTAACCATTGGGCTTGTTTCATGCTCAAATTCGAGTCCGTTACGTTCGAGTGCACGCTCGAAATTAAATTTATGTATATGCACGGAATTTTTCGGCGTGCGGCGCTCTTTTTGTTTTCGCTGCCATTGTAATAATGCGATGCGTTTCGTGCGTTCATTGCCTTTCATCTTTGCCACCGATTAGTATAATGCCAACAATAAATAAACGCAAGCGCACAATGCATATCGAACGGTGCATTTTGAATTCATTGCCTTTATTGACAAATTAATAACAAGCCAACAAAATAAATGAAATGTTATAGTTATAGAATTTTTTAATTAATTCCGGCAGTGGTCAGTTGATTTCTGGGTTTGCGCATGAAAAAATACAACAACTATGCAATCGTATACAAATAAATGTGTAAGAAACCTGTACAATATACAGAGTGTCACAACAATCATGCAAAAATTGTATCAATAGCTCAATTTAATAGCCAATGGTGCAGAATAGTTGGGACACCCTGTATAAATCAAAAAACGAAGAAGAAGAAGAAGCGAACGAAGAAGAAAAAACAAACAATTATGGAGTAATAAGTTAGGCAGAAGTAATAGGAGTAAGTAATAAGAAGTCCATTCGTTACGAGCGAAATTTTTCAAACTATACCAGACAATTACATCCTTCGTTTATTTCATTTATTAATTAATCTAAATATATTTATTTGCCATAATTGAATGACACGCACCAGTTGACTGCATGTCCTATACTTTTTTTAACCGTGGTTTTCTACTATCAATAAAAAACACTTCCCATAATTATTTATTGATTTCAACATGCCATCTAATTGCGAATGTCACAATCCAATTAATTATTTAACAGACGCACACTACATACACACTTAATTCAATTCAATTCAATTACTTATGTTAGCAAATATTTTCATAATACTTACACATTCGATTCCACTCCGTTGCCATTGTTGCTTGGAGTGACAAGTTGAGATTGAAGATCACTTTGAGGTGAATAACGAGCTGGTACAATTGCAGCGCTTAGACGTTTATAATAAAGTCATTAATTATGCATTTTCTCATCTGAAGCGCGAGCGAATCTGTGTTTGGATTTCTTAATGTCAATGACTATGCTGCATGCAGTGTTGTATTGTGCGCCCAGTGTTTAGTTCGCTTTCCATTGATTTGACTCACTCCTTTCCGCTCGTTGCATGTATAATAATAATTACCGTAGAGGTTAATTTACATCGCATTTTAGCTAATTAACATCCAAAGCGCTTTATTTGTGTTAAATTTATCATAAATTTTATCTTCTTTCTCATTTGACAAGCTCCTTATTCACTCACACTTTATATAAAATTTGCTCACTTCCTAACGGTAGTGCAGGCATCGTTTGATATTTTAACCTACAAATCTTTATCAGAAATGCTTCTTCTTATCCTGTGAGAAACTTTTGGTCTACTTGGCAATTACGTACAATGTCTTAAACGTTTGTATTTTTGCACAAAGAAATAATACTGAAAATGAAAATGAACGAAAAGCCACAAATGACAGAAGAACATATTGTGTGTGAATGCAACCCTTTGGTTTAGCATTCTTGCTATTATTTAATTTGCACGCGACGAGCGGACAGAATGTGTGCGGTGTGGACATTGCATTGCACGTATTGGTCGAAACGAAGGCATTCAAACCGTTCACGTTAATTACATGCATGTAGTTTCTTCGTCTGGGAAGAAGAAGACGAAGAAGAAGAACCAACGAAACTGGTGCACGACGTATGCAGAACAAAATAAAATTGTATGCAACAAATGTGTATTATTTCCCTATATGTGCATTGTCCACGCATGTCGTTCTCGGTGCGTGGTGTGAGCGCGCCACATGCAATTGGTTGTTCGTTTTGCTTTGCTGGCGGATATTTTTACTTAGAAATCATTAAAATTATACGCACACGTACAATTTCGTATCTCTCCGCCTGCTACCATGAATTACGATGGACGAATATAAAGAATTTTGTTTGAGAAATTTATCGAAGACATTTCCACTCTAAACAAATTGAGGATAATTGCGCTTAAAATTTCGTTAGATGATTTAAATAAAAACAAAAAATATGGAAATGAAATTCAACGTCTCGGTGTGTATACACTTGAAAGTCATTAAGATTACAACAAAAAAACGGTCACACTTATTACACGAACACTCAATGGAATTTGTCATAGGTTATTTTAATCAAATTATCATTGTGTGTTTCCTTTCGTGGAATAACTCACAAGTCTCGTACCCGGTTGCATGCACGACAAGACGAATTAAATCCAATTTTCTAACCTGAAAAAGAAGAAGCGTAATTGTATTTAAATTATTCGGACATAAATCATATAATCCAATTTACCCTTTGCGCTTTTTTGCTTCGTTCGTGCTTTGGCTCGCTTTGCGTAAAGAGAGATCGATTAAAATTACTTTGAATAAAAGCGCATACATAGTGAGTAAGATAAAAGGAAGATGAAGACGAATGAAAAATTACAATCATGCTGCATCGAGCAGCGATAAAACACATGTATTTATAATCGTAAACCAATATTTATATGCGTAGATGATTTTATTACGATGTCGGCACGCCGCGGTCGCGGTTGGGGGCGGCTAATCATTATAAAGTCGAGCGTACCGCGCGCCGCGCCGTAAAGAAGCACAGGTAGTGCATCAACATCGATCTTCCACTACCGCTCTGCGTCTCAGATGTTGATGATTGCGGCGTGCTTGATGATGATGTGATGAATATTCACAGCAGCATAATGCAATAAATATTCAACGTAATCTCGCGTTCTCTGAGTGCTCGATGAAAAATTATCATTGGCTACTTGATTCAAATTGTTTCCCACACTCATTCACCCTTAAGTTGGCTTAAAAGCAAATCTTGTTTTGCTAAGTAATAATTTTGCTAACAGCAGAAATTTCCTCTTTGAAGAAAATGATTTTTCATTACCAACTTTAGATGATAAGAAATGTTGTAAGTTAATTTAAGAAAGACAATATAAATCAAACATCCTTAAAGCTTCAATTTTCGTCGAGGAAATTCGGTTTTACTCAAGTCATAATTTTCCTAAAAAAATCAAATTTTCTTCAGATGTTGAAAAATGTTGTCATTTAATTAAAAACGATAAATAAAACATTCAGAAATTTTCAAATTTGCTCGAGGAAATTTAGTTTTATTTAGGTAGTAATATTACTAAGATCACGAATTTCCTCTCGAAAGAAAATGATTTTTGTTTATCAACTTGAGATAATGATAAATGTTGTAATTTAGTTTAAAAAAATATAAACAATAAATGAAACATTCTGAAATTTTCGAGTATCTTCGAGGACATTCAATTTCCTAAAATCATCAATTTCCTTTCGAAAGTAAATGATTTTGTTTATAAAGAAAAATGTTTTAACATTTCCAGATTTTCTATAAGAAATTTGGTTTTACTTCACTAATAATTTTGCTAAAATCAGGAATTTCTTTTTGAAAGAAAATGTTTTTTGTTTATGATGAAAAATATAGTAATTTAATTAAAAACAATAAATCAAACATTCTGTATGTTTCAATTCCATGTGAAATATATCATAATCGTGCTCGCCATAAATTTCAAACGAATAAAACGCTTAAGATTGTGCCATCAACAAATCTGCATGCGCATTGCTAGAGGAATGCACACTTTGAGTGAGATTCTTATTAGATTCGTTCGTGATATTTAGTCATAAAACAGGCTGAATATTTATCATAAACGTCTAGCACATATACAAAGTGTATCTCAAATTTTCCATCATCACGATGATTCAACTTTAACAAGCACAATAACCGATTCGCTGTGTAATAATACTCACTTTGCTTCGGAATTTCGTTTGTTTACATGATTAAGAATATTGAAAAATTACGTTTTAATGTTTTTACCGATAATTCAAAACCCACGCATTCCTAGGAAAAAAATAAGCCATTGTAATAACTAATTGCGTTTATCAGCTGTCAGATATTGATGAAAAATTGAATTTTAATAATGCTGTAAAAATATCAATTATGAATGGGACACAATTAGTACCGAAATTAGTGTGATTAAGCGCTGATAATGAGTGGAGCCGTTTTTCGTGGCAAACAAAAGGTTAATGCATTCCATCACGTCACAATCGAATAATTTTTGAGAATGACAAAACTGTGGGAGAGATAAAAGCCGATTCGAAAAAGGTGCATCCGGTTGATGGGCTGAATATAATGACCTTTCGAAACTAGTGAAGAGTTTTTGTGCAAAACTTGTGCTTTTTCTTCTAATATTTCAAACCACCACAGGTAAAATAATTTGTATGATTGACATTTGCATGAATTTATTTTGAGTTGGGTTTTGTTCTTTTTTCTACCTGCTCGCTTTATCTTATTTAAAAAAGTGACCTAATTTTCTTTTAAAACTTCTTGATGATTTGATAGAAATTTTATTTTATAAGCAATATTCCTGCATTATATTGGCAAGCACTTGGAACGTTTACAAGTCTGCAGATTCACCCTCGAGGCGAAGGGTGGAAAATTCAATTACCTTCATGTATTTAGCCGTCTGCGCCGAGTGCGCCGACGCGCGGCAGCAGCGTAGGTGGTTGAATTTGTATACGCGCTCGCCGAAGGGTCGCAACCCCGCAAAATTGGGACGAGAGTTAGGAGTTAAATCGTAGGCGTCGCTGTGCGACAACGCTAACAAGACAATTCAATTACGAGCTTTATTTCTTCGGCTTCGACGCCACTTTGAAATACTCTTCTTGTGCACTTCGACTCTCTTACTATGCGATATTTCTTTACCGCCACCTATCCATCGTCACTTTCGCCCAATTCCTCCATTTCTACCTCTCTTCTCCAGTTGCAGCAGGAGCAGGAGCAGGAGCAGGAACCCGAATTGCTATTGCCTCTTGAAAACAATAAACTACTTCCCAAAGTTGCTTCTCGGAGAGGAAGATTAAGATTTTGCCAATTCGCGCGCCCAACTTTTGCGCGTGCACCTAAATCAGGATGCAATTGTGGGGAAGCTACTTTAATGTTTCCAATTATAGTTTCCTTTTTTATTCCGTAAGGGTTCTTACTCCATTCTCATTTCGATCCTAAATGTTTGCATTTATTTATTGCTTTTAATCAACTAAATAAATCATTCATCCAAATATCTACTAAGAAAAATGCATTTAACGAATATCGAAAAGATGGACTCAAAATATAAGCCCATTTTTATTGCTGATTTACATCCTAAACTCTAGATCTAAATAAGTCATCTAAGACAACTTAACTTATCAAGGATTACACGTTTATTTATGGTCATCTTATTTCGAATCAGTTAATTAAAATTTTCTATCAAATTCTAAAACTACTTTGAACTTTGCTGCAGATCTTCTAAAGTTATTTGAAGTGAAATTTAGTACGGCATGTTAATTTTGCGATATTAATTAAACGTTTATTAATTAGGATGAAAAAATATCAATAATTTGTAAATGATATGCTAATTAAAAAGATTTATGTGTAGCTTTTGAATGGATTTGCCGCATGCGCGTCCGACAACAGCTTTCTAGCATGCGATACGATTAATCAGACGCGATGAGTCCGAAAGCGTGCGCGCTTTTGTCGGAAGAAGAGAGCTCTTCTCACAGACCACGGCGGACGCATTCGGCTTAACTTATGCATCGTTTGAAAGCATCATCAGTCGGATTGCTCCGCATTATTATTATTTGAAGCATCGCATCGCATCGCATCGCGTAAAGCACGGTTCTTTATGCGGCTCGTAAAGTTTAATGCGCATACAACGCGGATCGCCGAAACAAAGCGCCGCTTAATCAATTAATTATTAGTGTACGCTCGCGTACGATCGCGTCATCTCGAGCGTTATTGATAGCTTCTATTAGAATACGAAAAATTATTGTTATCAGCGCATCGTAATCAATATATTTAATATAATTAATTGTTGACTAACCGCAGCGCACTTGCAGCGAACAAAGCGAACAACTTTGGTTGGTCATTAGCGGCAGAAATCGATTCAATATTTTATCGCGGCGCGCGCGCGCGCGCGCGAGAGAGTTCTTCATATTTCTTTTATTCCATTTTGTTGTGGCCGTCGTCATCGTCGTCGTAGTCGTCGCGTTTGTTCTTCGTGGTGTGGTGTAAGTGCACGCATCATGTGCAGCATGCGTCGTTTGTTATTAATGGAGTTTTCATTCGTTTAATGATGCTTTCATATTCTTTTATGCGCGCCAACTTCGTAAACTTAACGGATTTTATTAAAACTTTTATGAAAACGGACGAAAAATGCGCTCGCCTCGTAAACCCAAAAGGTGTTAAGAAAATATCACCACACACTGCGCATAATCTCTGGGAAAATTTTCGCATAACTAAAATTCCCATGATTTTGCACTAAAAAAAAAGAGTTTTCATCGTACATCTTGACAAAATACGCCGTTTTTACGTTAAACGCAAGGGTCAAAGTGCAAATTCCCAAAATTTAGCTAAATTTCCCCTAATTTTTTACGACATTCGGGGGTAAAAAACGAGCGCTCGAGGCTGCGCGAGTGTTTTATCAAGTTCGCAGCAGCGCACGGGCTTTTAGGGTTGAAAAGTTGGAATTTTAAAGAATTCATGAATTGATAATAAAAGAAGCCCGAGGGGAGGTTTTATTGCCGCTTTTCACCCCTGAGTAGCTTTTAATCTTGAGAATTTCCAGAATTTCGCAAAAACCCATACAACACAAAGCTTTTTTACGGTGCTACCTTTTTTTCATCGATGTGCAATGAACTTTCAATGAAAATGCAAGAGTTTATGCTGAGAAAATGCATTTTTAGGGTAAATTTTTTAGCAAATACAAAAGAAAATTGATACTTTTCTATCAGCATACCCTGGGAATCTTCCGAAAATTCCATCGTAAAAATGATTTAGTAATTTTCCTAAATCGAATTAGATTAATTGCATGCCTTATCAGTAAAATGCTGAATATTATCAACGCGTAACCATTGAAACCGTTAAAAAACGTATTCTATTGAAAATTTGTGTAAACAGTTTTAGCATGAAATCAAACTTGAAAGTGTGCCTGCCATTAATAAAAAAGGCAGCTTTGACGCGTGCAAACATTTCGCTCGTTGCGTTTTCATTTCATTTCATTTCACTACATATGTATGTGCTTTATACCAATTCCGCCTGCTTGCCAGCATCACGTTGTGCTGTTTGCATTTCTTCTTTACGCATGGCAGTGCACAATGCATTTCGAACGCAATGGTTACCCAATTGCAGCTTACCTTACTCACTTAATACCCACGATTTTTTAAGGGGTTGAAAGTACGCGCACCACGCGCATAACGTGTGCGCTCTGTACACATCCGCATCCACCCTTTTTTTCTACTATTTCACACTCGATACCTCTCGAGGAATCACGCGTGTGCTTCGTTATTGGATTACGCATAAATCGAACTCGCTTTAACCAATCAGATTTACATACGACTTCAATTTACATACGATTATACCGGCTACAAAATGGCGCCACGAGCGCACACACTTTATAACTAAAATTCCCTAGTAAATGTTTTGGTATTGTTGAAAGAACAGAAGCCCGGGTCACGTGTCCATATTATATCATTTTTCATCAATTCAATTTCATTGAAATGAAAGCGACAAGCAACCAGCACGACCACCGGTGAAATATTATTATTTCAGACGCCTCCATGATAGCCGCTGGAAAAATAGCAATGTGCAACATTACTTTTGCCGCGCTTAAGACGACACGCGCGTTTTTCACTGACAGCGGAAAAAAAGGAAGACGACGCGCCAAAGAAATAAGACGCACGCACAAAAAAGCGCGCCCTCTGGATAAATAGGTGACTGAAATATTCTAAAGAAAGAGCGGAAAGAATGAGGCAGACGTTTAAGAAAGCTAATGCTGACGCTAAGAAAGAATTAAAGAATGGAATTGTTACATTGATGCGTGCGGACGATTCTTCAATTCCTCATTGTGCGAAATCGGCGCGGCGCGGTTTGATACGTTAACCATGTCGGATTTGTTTTCGTCGAAAATGAAACTTTCGCTCTCGCTTTCCAAGGGTTGTGCAGCTGACACGCAACGACGCATTCGAATTGCAACCCTTAATTGAACCCGGAAAATATTTTTTGGTTTTTTACAATTTATATCAAATACGCACGCGCACGATTCGAATGCGCATATTGCTGGCATGCGCGCGAATGAGGGTTGTATTTGCACGCGTGTAAAGGGGGCCACAAAGTGTGTATGCGATGTGGATGGCGTATTTGCAACCCTGTGCGCGTTTTTCATTCAGGTAGAGAGAAGACAGGCGTGTGGCGTTCAACAATGCATTAGAGTGCCACATGTTTCGTCAACGTGTGCCCATTAGACGCGCAAACTTTTCCTGCACACCACCACCACCATCATCACCACAGTTGCCAAACGAATGCAACGACGAAATTGTAAATAATACTCGGAGGGGGTTAGACACTGCACGGAAAGTGCCACTATTATGTGCGATTTCAATCAAGGTGATAGAGGGTTGTTGCTGATTTTGAGGGTACGCAAAAGACAAACATGTGGCGGGTAGGTAACGGAAATAACGTTTTGCTAAGGGATGATTGACAATTAGATAAATTACAAATTAGACGTCGATTTGAAGCTCGTATTCGTTTGAATTTTGATTGCGATAAGCGCGTCCGACGTCCTTGCTTGATTTTCTTCGGCAAATGCAAACATTGATTTTATGTGTCTTCCTGTTTTGCTTGTTGTTCAACAAAGGGATGCAGCGTCCGTAATTCTTTTTGTCTTCAGTGTGTTCCCTTGATTTGCGCACGTGTTTCTCCACCCCAGCGAGCATGTACCAAACAGGAAGTGCGCCTTCTTCCATTTACGCTCTCATCGCAAGCGAGCGACTATCAAATTTTTGAAAGCACTCAACTTTAAGTTCAGAGCGGAAATCCAATAAGAATTTCGCGATTAATTTCATAAATTCATATAAATAATTCAGGGGAGTGGAGTAGTGAGAAGTTGAATGCATTCCTGAAAATATCCTGCAGGACGAGCGAGCTGCGATTGGCTGGGTGTTATCCCTGCGAATGCTCGCCGGGTTCAATACCACCGCGACCCGCGCGAAGCGCTCGATGCAATTTCAGGGTGTGAAGCGTTTTGCACGTTGCGAGGAATCGCGCCCGCGCGCTGGCGTTATATACATAAAAGAAGCATAAAACGCGTCGAGAGGCAGGCGTCGCGACGCGCGCGAATGTAAAACCGGAGGACGCCGGCCTCGGCAGCGCGACCTGACGGCGGCGGAGGCGGCGCGCACGCGTTTTACATAATATCGATATATGGGACGGGTTATGCGGGACATGCGCCTGCCGCACATCCTTGCGACCCGCCACCGCCTTTACACCCTCATCTGCATACCCCCTCGATCCTATTTTCACCCTTCAGACCAATGCGCATGCTTTATGTAAATTACCCCTTGCCCATAAAGGGTTGCAAGGCTCACGACTCATTTTAAAATGGCTGACAGAATTTACTTAAACTATGCATCAAAAACATCTCATTTCCTGTGCTATTGAATAACAAGGCGCTGAGAGTGTTCGCAGATTGTGATTTAAAGAGCAGATAAAAAGCGAGTTAAATAAAAGTGAAATGGGGGGGCCCCACAAATATAAATGCATTCTTGCGACTCGCGTGGGATGCGGTAAATGATTGTAAGAACTTGGAAACCCGGGCGAGAAGGGATGTGGGGAGGTTTGATGTGAATGCACTACTTGTACGTATGTGTACCGGGGGGGCTGCTGGTCAGTTTAATACAAGGTTTCCTCTCCCTTCGCCGCCACCACACCGAGTTGCCGCCATCAGCATCTCGGCAAAACAGCCCGCACAAAGCGCGCGCGACTCCTTTTGATGATTCTTCAATTCGATTCTGCGACGACTCTCTCTCGTACGACCTCTAAGTAAATTGCGGATGCTTTCATCATTCGCCCATTCACACATCCCACATGTCGTATTTGCATTGAGCACTCAGCGCATTCGGTAAATAAATATAAAATAATAAAATTACCAGTTGTAGCGTAATTTTGAAGAAGCTAACAGACGTCGGTGGAGTGCCGTTAAAAAGCTCCCCGAAAAAAGCGCTAACGTATTATTTAACGTGGAAGCCGGCGTGTCGTGTGTCATTAAATCGTTAATTCCCTTTTTGTTTCACAGCGCGCCTTCGCTCGGTTCGGTTCATTCATGCCTCTCGAATGCGCTGCGGATCTTTACGATTCTCTCCTCTTCTCCTCGGCCAGCGCTGGGTATTTATCAAAAGGCGCCACCAGCCCGCAATCATTTTTTGTTCTTCGTGCGCGCACTTCTTATTCCTATTCGTTGAAACAATTATCTTCAGCGTTTTCACGTTCATGAACTTTGTCATTTCACCATCGCAGAGAGTTGGTGGTGGTGGTGTGCGTGGCTTCTTTGTCAGATTCATGACGTGCGCACAAAAAACACGAATCAAACGAAACGAGAAGTCATCTTTATGCATCATTTCGGCGCGACGTTCGGTGGGAATGCCATACAAACCTTAAAAAGCTTTTTAACAACTCATCTCGCCATATACGCAATCATAAAATTTCACTTGTCTCCTCAAAACGTACTCAATTTTAATTTAAATAATGATTCATCCCTTAAGAAACGAGCTTAAATTAAGTAAAAATTACACTTTATTCACCATTAAATTTTTTCCGCTGAGTTTATATAGTCAGAACTTGCAGATGAAGGAAATGTTGATTCTAGAAAGTCTGGAGCAATGTACGACTTGTTTCGCGACTGGGCAGTCGTGCATTGCTGTTCTTAGAAAAAGAACTTACTTAAGTAAGTATGATTAAAGTTCATTTACATAGCCACAACTTGCAGAGCAAGGAAATGTAAGGGTTAATTCGGAGGAATGGGTTCTACACTGCCGCCTCCTTAAGTAAAATAAACTAGATTTAAGTCTAATTCATTGATCTTCAATCATGCTTAAACTATTTCAAACGCTTTAATTAAGGCTACTTTACAAAACCAGAAATTGCACACAAAGAAAATATAAGGGTTGATTCTGGAGAGTCTGGAGCAAGGCACGATTAGTCTGTCGAACTTAGATATGTAGTAATAATTAGCCAAAAAAACTCACGGAGGAAAAAAATGTAAAAGTTAATTCGAGAAAGCCTAGAGAAATGGGTCCTTCATTGCCGCCTACTTAAGTAGAAAAACTAGATTTAAGTCCAATTCTTTCATCTTTAATCACGCTTAAATTATTTCCGATGCACTAATTTGTGTTAGTTTACCTAACCTCAACTTAAAAAGAAGAAAATATAAGGGTTGATTATGAAAAGTATGGGGCAATACACCACTGATCAGTCCAACTTACTTAAGTAGTAGAAATCAGATTTAAGTCCAATTTTTTGATCTAAAATCACCCATAAATTATTTCAGCTCTTTGATTAAGGTTAGTTTTCATACCCAAATTTGCTGGGAAAAAAATGTAAAACTTAAGTAATAAAAATTAGACTTAAGTCTAGTTCTTTGATCTGAAATCACCCTCAAATTATTTCCGACGCTTTGATTAAGGTTAGTTTACATAGCATGAACTCACAGAGGAAGGAAATGTAAGGGTTGATTGTGGAAAGTCTGGAGCAATGCACGACTGGTCTGTGTTTGGCCGGCGTTTATTTCGTTAGTGTTCTTCGTTCGTCTCGTGTCGCGTGCGTGTGCATAGAAGGGAAACAATAAAGCGCGTTGCCGTGTGGCCAGCGCGCCCCAGATGATGACCGCCGCGCTCCGAGGGAAGCGCACCACACGCGCCGCAGTCCCGTATTGATTAGCACATTCGAGAGATGGACGAATCGCAAATATTCGTACGCATCGAACGAAATGATGCGCTTTGAATACGTTTGCCATTGTGCGCCTAATGAAAAATGCATCATAACCCTATCAATATTTAACGCACGTTTCTCTCTCTCTGCTTGCAGGTAAAATATGGCTAAACGAACCAACAGATGTAAATTGGCGATCGGATATGCAACTGCCATCGGTCGAAGAGTCCAAGCTGGCGTTGCAGGCACGATTGGGCCTTTCACCAAGTAAGTGTTCTCTAATCTACTTGACGTTTTCGATCTGTATGTACATACGATTTCGGGGAAATGCGTTAATGTGACTGGAATAAAGTCAATTTATTTTCGAATATCATTCTACGCAGCGTCGGCCACCCCCTTGTTATTCTCGATATTGTGATGCTGACAGATTATTAGTGCGCTATCAGAAAATAACGCAACTTGCGAATAAAACGCTGACTCACCCCTTCTATTCACAACAGCTTGCTTGCCTCCGATGGGGATGGCGCATTCAACATGTCGAATTTTGATGCGGCCATCTTGTTAATGTCACTTATCGCCAATAAACAACAGCTTGAATTCCGCCAATGATTTATAAATTGCACTTGGAAAGAGTTGGTGTATTTTCAGGATGTAAATTAGGGTGGAGAATACATCGCTAGGGAAATTGAGGGTTGATGCAGTACGCATATGTGGACGACTCTAAAAAACGATGTGTAAACGTCTTCGTTCGGCGCGGTTCACTGGGGCGGCAGTGAATTTAAAGTAGATTCGCGTTTAGGGAGCACTTCGATACGATAAAGCCGCTTCCTCTTCCACACGCCCGCTCCCACTATCCGATTATCTCACTTGCTCCTCGAAGGTGACATTTAACACTTTATTTAAAGGACAATTAAATCCTAATTCAAAGCACCTTTAAAACTGTCACAGGTTGTTGCGTCTCAACCCTCAACCACATGCAAACTTACTTTAATGAATATTAACCACCACCACCTTTAGGGTTGAATGCAAAATGCGCAAGGGTGCATATTCTATTAAACACCCTTTAGGCACGTGTGTGAGTTAAGATGCCTTGTGTTGGCCCAGGTTACTTTTGTTACTTATCTTGGCATCCCCTTTCTTCTTCATGCGAAGAGACAAACAGTGCCCTCAATAACACTTTGGCACACGACCAAAATGGAATAATAAAATTGCGCACGCGCTAACCACTAAGCACACACACGTAATAACAATCAACAACAACAACAATAACAACAGGTGTTTGCTACCGTGTCATGCTAATCACACGCAAAGTGGAAAATTACATGTTTCCCCAACGGCAATTTGAATAAATTTAAATACGTTATCCGCAAGTCGGTAATGGCCAATGTAATTATGTTATTATCGTAGTGCTAATTGATTCTTGTCGCTTTTCCACCGATTTCATCCAAGGTGTTACTTAACTTCTAAGCCTATAACCAAATAAGCCACAACCAACTTTATGTGTAGTTAGACGTTGTTTATGCAAAATCCGTATCAATATTGTGCAATAAATAATCAATGAGTGCAAACAGCTGTCATTCGCGCCGTTGTAAAAATGTCAGCCTATTAGGTAAATGTTTATTTAACAGGTTGGTTAGTTGACTGGAGAGAAATAAACAAGTAGAAAATGATAAATTGTACTTAAGTATACTTAGGTTAACTTGCACGTTTTTTATGCTTTATATTAATTTATACATTTATTTAATTTAGCATATTTTATTGCCCATATGAATTGCATGATTAATCGATAGAAATTTATTATGGATTCAACGAGCAGCGAATATGAATAATAATTTTCTACGCGACGAATGCAAACTTTAGAAGGCATTGAGATAAAGTATGCAGTGTTTGCGTATTGGGAAAGCCACGCCAAGCATTGATAAATGTCTTACACGTATGAATTCCAATCATTGATAATTTTATTTGCATGTTTATTCATAAGAGTGCCGTGTCGCTATTGCTCTCAATGAATTTTAATATTTATTTTAGATTCAATGTAACATATTTCGAATAGTTACAGGATATTCTGTACTATAACACGCGACATTTTAGAAAAAAAATATGCTTAAATATTAATATGTTTTATGGTCTAAATTTTTCCACAAAGGGGCTTATGAGTAAGTGCTCTTACGGGGCAAGTGCATCAATACCTTGTAATTAATGTAATATGATAGAAATCGCAATATTTAAAATATAGTAACTAAAAGTTGATATGGATTAATTAAGAAATTTCCTGATTTATAGCAATTAGTTAAGAAGCAGCAGAAATAACAAGAATGTCAACTTCTGTTTATTATCTTTAATAATTAATTTCCAAGAAAATTTTATATTTCGCGTCATTCCATTTTGCTGAATCTCATATCCCATTTATTGTACAATATTGATACATAAGGTATTAATTATATTCATTATAAATCAATAATCTCCGTTGAATTATCAAAACGCATCGTGGATATATATTGTTTATATTGCAGCACGAAAAATATTGAAACACGAGGCAAGTGCATGCTAGGGAATGCCATTTGTTTGTTCAATTGGTTTAATCATCTTATAATTCCATACTTAACTAATAGAATTAATAATAAATAGCTTTTAAATAAATTCAAAACCCTTTACCAAATAAATTAGCATAGAATGTCTTACTACTACTTCAATTCAATTTTTAGGGACTTATTTTAGTTACTTTCTCAACTCCATCACTTTTTTACAGTTTTCTTTAATAACACAAACTGCATCAAAGCATTTAATAATTTTCTAAATGCTAATTAAAGAGTATTAACTCACGTTAATATTAACTATATCAACATATATTAAATTGTTATAAAATAAACGAATTAAAGATAATTAAAGGTCGTACGAATTAAAGATACATAGGTTCAAAGTTGAATTAATCCGAAATACTTTTGAAAATTATGATCTGAATGTCACTTTTGGATAAATTTAGAGTGCGTCTTATCGTTAGGTGAGCCTTATAGTCCGGTGAATACAGTAGAAACTATTAAGAAATGTTGTTTACATTATCAAGATATTATTGTACGCAAAGCAATCGCCGATAAAGTTTTCACTTTGAATTCGAACGCGTGTCAAAAAATGGATTCCTTAATATTAAATAAACATCGAATTTATATTTATAATTTGTGCGTCAAGTACTCGTACTTCGTTTGCATCGCGATAAGCAACACGCCTGCGACCTCGGAATGTGGACATTTTCGTAAACTATATGTGTAAATGGCGCCAGCTGAATGCCTGCCATAAATAATTATACAAACAATTTCATCAATTAATGGATTTACTGATTTCAAATACATTCACGTCGTTTATCATTCAGATTCTAATCAATTTTGCACTAATAATTGATCACTTCAAATTTGTATACATATTATATATCAACTTAACCACGAACATTTTCGCCTATTCAAAAACTTAAATTATTAATGAATCGCCAAGTAGTCGCATTCTTACTTAAGTAGGTTTCAAAATTCTATTGACAATTGAACAATATCTTAACGTAATAAATCTTAATGCATCACTTAACGCTGTGAGCCACATACATTTTAATCAGAAATGCGTATTAAATGTAAATAATCCTTTCACAATACAACTAACCACTTCAAAAAACCTCATCTTTTCATCGACGAAACTAGTTTAAGCCGAACACGTCCTAAAAATACAATTACTGATTAGAATCAATGAGCCGATAAGTAAGTTTAATTAGGTACGATCGTAGTAAAACGTAGTAAATATTAGTTACACTTGATAAACCTTTCTCGTACATCCATTTTTCGCAAATGTGCAGTTTGAGATTCGTTCGAAAGGCTTTAAATTCTGATTGCTAATTATTGCTAATGCACTTAATTAATTATATAATTAAATTGCTATTTATATTATTAAATTAATTGATTAATTAATTCGCTTTAAAGGCGCCGATAAGCGACGCAATTTGATAAAAATGAAGTGATAACATCACCTTAGGATAGTGGCGTGCGGTGAAGAGAAGAGATACATTTTATCTCAACGTCAATTCAATTGCGATTATCTTTCCAATACGCCAGTTTCATTATTTATTATGATGATGATGATGGCGATGGCGATGATGTATAATAAATCAATTACAACAATACTTATTATTAATGACGAGTTGTCTCTAATTTCGTTCGTGATCAACATGTTTTGCTGTAAACCTTGACTAAAAATGCTACACGTGTTCTATCTATCAAAACTTTTCAAAATGGTTCCATGTTTATTTAACCCACCTAATCTCAATTAATATATTGGTGACAAGTCGTTATCGCCGTTAATTAATTTACTTATTGTAAATCTAATTAAATTTTAACCAATTTGTTTAATTGGACATTGAAACGCAATCGCTTAATAATTATGTGGCCGACACGTGAATGAAAAATATTATAAAACGAATGTGAAAAGTTGCTCAAAATTATCGTCGTTCTCGGGCAATTTAATAATACTTTTCTAACGCGCGCGCGGCAAAGCCATTATAACGGTGTGCGAGGCGAAAGAAAAGTTGTAAATAATCTTTTCCGGCGGGCGAACGCTTCAAGGCGTGTATTGAAGCGTGGTAAGCTATCTAAAACTTTGCTAATGAAATTAATTAATGTTTTCACAAAGTTTCCTCTCTCCTTTATATATGAAATATTTCATATATTTCATCCAAAGATCCCTCAACATGCATTGCGCGCGCGGGCTCCCGCTGCACAATGCCATGAGGGATGGACGGGGATAATTCGCAAGTGCGCCCCCGCTTTTATGTGAAAGGTTTAATGTCTTCCTGATAAATTGACAGTTATTAAGTTATTAATAGTGATACGACGACGCTGCTGCCGCCTTGCTTTATACCGCCACAAGACAAACGGCCATTCGGGTGTGCTCGGGGTTCTTCTCGGAAGAAGTCGTGAAATGAAAAATCGAGTGCGCCGCCGTTGGTATGTGAGGCGAGGAGTTTTTTCTGATTTGTTGATTGATTTGGTATTCATGACCGTTTCGGAATTCGTCCGCCATCAATCGAGTGGCGCTGCGTCTATTCGAAGACGCATAAGAAAGTATTATACAAACAATGCATTCCAATTCGGTTCCGTTTCTGCGCCGCTCCGAAAATGTCTGCATCGGAATGAATGGCGCGTTTGCATTGCTTTGCTATGCGAAAAGAAAGCCAACAAACGCGCGGCATTCATACGTGGTGCGCGTCGCCGCACATCGCAAAGAGCGCTGCTGTGTTTTTTCAGCAGTGCGAGGGGTTGTCGATGCCCTTAGCATTTAAAGTGATTTTAAATCAAATCATTTACATTTTCAAAAGCCGGACTTGGCACAAAAAATACATGCGCCTGCTGCGCGCTCGAGTCGAAAAGGAAGAAATAAAGGAAATCCACTCGACTCTTTCTTTCATCTCTCGCGCGCGCGCCTGCGACCTCTCGCCGTTTATCGATTCATCAATGCGCGCACATAAAAATTCTCTTTGATCGTCGCGTGTACGCCATCGCACATTCGCGCATCTATTACTTATCGGTCGAGGTGCACCTTATACGTACCTATATAAATATACATTAATTAATATTAAACGCTCATGTTTAAGGGGGCTTTATGGCTTGCGCAATGAATAAGTTATCCTTTTTGAAGGAAAACATGCGCATGCATAAATGTCCTCCTCCTCTTGTTGTTTTACTTGGTCGATGTCAAAGACTTGCGCACCTTTTTCTGCCATATGAATTTACAATAAGTATAAACTTTGTACATTTTTATTCATCCCCTGGTTACGAATTTAACCGGAGCGCAATTTGTAAATTTACAACTCGCAGGTGGTAATGAATAATATAAGATCGCTAAATTATGCGCGATTAAGGGATGCTCGGCGTGTAAAGGATATAAAGTCATGTAAAATACTCCGATGCGAACGTGAGACGCGATGTGGACGTCGAAGGGATGAGTAATGCGAGTAATACGGGTGTGTTAGAGTCCGAAGCAATATGTGCGACATTTCAATATATGTTTTATTGAATGTATAACCTGCTATGACCGTATATCAAGAGGGACTATCATGGCAAGGTGCTGCCAGCCAGAGCCCAGCGGTCATTTACGCGCACACATCCCTCCACTCACAATACGACAGCGGTAGCAGCGGCGGCGGCGGCGGCGGTATGGGCACACGAGTAATGCAGCTAGCCGTCCCCAAGTATAAAGTCACTCGCCGTTATATATGGGCTGGCAGTACGAGCGGCGCAAAACAGCTTCCAAACTCTGAAAAATAAACGGCCGAGAAATGAGCAAAATGTATTACGGACGCTTCGCATACGGGTGATGCTGTGCGATGCACTCGTCCGTAATGCAAGGCAAATAGTAAAACAAAGACACTGGATTGTGCACTGTCCGAAATGCGTGTATGGGGGCTGAAAATTCGGAAATGAGGGTGCAGAGTCATTCTCGCAATATGCGAGCACGTGTGCGGGATGTAAACATCTTAATGATTTGAAAGATGTTTTATGAAATACAAATTTCAATCTCTTCCTCAATTACAGAATCTGTTACCTTCTTAAGACTTTTCATTCTAAATATTCAAATTTGTATAAACTGATTAATTGTGTCTAGTTTTTGTTACTTCAAATTTGAATTCAGTTAATAATAATTTAAAAATTGCTGATAACAGCGAATACCTGAGAAAATACTCTTTGATTAACATTCACAAAATAGCTAAATGCTTTTATATATTTTGTATTATTGAAAGAAATCATTAAGGAAACACGATTCTGGAACTGGTTCGGAAACAAATTGTTTAGAAGAAAGCAATAATATAATTTATGCTTAGTCTATGTGTGATAAAAAGTTCTGAATTTAACTAAAACTTATTTTTTACACTGTGATAATGATTAGGTGATCAAATCAAATAAATAGTAATGCCTAGCATGCAATTACCTCGTGTTATAATATTTTCATGATTAAAAATATACTGTTTTTCTTCCATACATTGTGATAATTCAACGCAGATTATTAGTTTGTAGTGATATATAATTAATACTTTATGTGAGTCAACAAAAATGACGCAAAACATAAAATTTCCTAAGTAATTAGAGCTTAAAGATAATAATACAAGAAAGCTATTCATATGAACTTCTAGTACTTTCAGATATAAAATTTTCTATCATAGTAATGCACATGCCCCAGAAGTGCACTTACCCCAATCCATGATTTCATTAGTCCGAATATTCAAATTCCCATATTTAACACAAATTCCTGCTTATCTTAATTTACTAAAAAATAAGATGTTTATCTTTCAAGTTTACTATTTTCTATTTATTTAAGCGCAAATCCAATCCTGACGTAATTTCGCACTTAAAAACCTCCAAGTATAAACAGTTTTCTTATTATTTTCATATTGTTTTAACTTAAGTCTAGACTCGATCATATTTTTCATAAAAATTTCAATGATTAATTCCTTGCTGAAATAAAATTACCAAACAAAAGGAAAAACACTTGAAATAACAGCGGCGTGCATTAGTGTTTAATAATTGTTTTCCACTCAAAGTTATATATAATTAGAACGCACATTTAACGCGCGTCTTTCGCTGTGTGCTTTGATGGGACGAGAGCGCGCGGTTAATTAACGAGCGGCGCAATTAAAGCGTGCGTATAATTTATAATTTGTTATATGCAAATGGCGAAAACGATGGGCGCATACTAATTAAAAATGCTCAACCGAATTGAACCACGAATAAATAAGTATGTGCGCGCATTAAACTAAGTCACTTAAGTGCAACTGACTTAAGTAACAAGATGATTATTGCAGCCGTGCAAAAAAGTACACCCATAAAACGAGCGTAAACTTAATTAATGTAATCGCGCATATTCGAGCCGTTCATTAGAATATTAGATTAGTTTATGATTTAATAAATTAATTAGCATAGCGCATTCTCCCCGATGGATGCTAATTAATCGCGTATGCGTGCGCACATGCGCTTCTCTCGTTCACACCTCCGTCGTTTTGCATTCGCGCATTGTTCGCCACGAGTAGTGGGGTTGAATTGCTTATCGACTCTTTAAGCCCCATTTAATTCCACTTCGTACAGAAATCCTGCGCTCGTTGCAATAAATTTTAATTAATGCCTTGTTCATCATCATTCGCGATGCGCGCTGCGCCTGGCTCATTTGAATTGGAATGAGTGCGCGAATCCGAGAGAGTGTGGTGATGATAAGCCGTCATTAAGAGATGTAAGGAAACGATCGCAAAAATGATTAAAATTAATGAACGCCGTTCGAATGCGAACGCGAGCAAAAACTCGTTCCAAACGTGGAAATTTCGATGGACGATTGACGTCGTTCCTAGCATGATTTGTTATTTATTGAATTATTATGAGGGTATCACGCTGAGAATGCACAAATAAATTCAATTTCAATAATTGTATTGATAATGGAATTGTTTATTTCAATTACTCAAAGGTGGAACTCTTTATACTCAAGTAACCAAGAATTTTCTAAAAATACCCTGAGAAATTTATGCAACATCTCTTTCAGGTAAGAAAAAAACGTGAAAAATCTTTAAAAGTCTAACGGAAATTGTGTACGTTCCCTTCTCTTGCGTAACAACCAATCCATGGTGATCATCCATTAATTTTCTACCTGGCACACATCGGGGGCTTAAAAAAGTGAAAAAACCCGATTGGAAGGGGGTTGCATTCTAAGGCAACATGGGCTTTAATTCATTGCAAGTCAGTCAGTCAGGGTGTTGAGTGCGGCGCGAATGCATTTGGCGAAATTCATTCGGTAAAGAATACGTGTTCGAGTGGCAAAAAAGTGCATTTCTTCGTCGTACATCACAACCATATGCTGCGCGGTACTTTCACGACACACTCGACGAAACGGCGTGTGTGTGTAAAGCGCGCACATCCTTCGATTCGTTGGATGGGGTGAATATATTAAGCGAGTCTATCAAATGTTGACCACTGGCCACCCTTTGCGCGTTTGTTCGTTCGACGTTCGATCAGTTGCTGGTTGGCAGCACGCGTGCAAGCAAGTGCACAATTTCCAACATTACTTTTTTGCTCGCCTCGAACAGCCAACATTTAAACAATGTGTGTCAACTACTGGTGCATTTTCATTCCGGTCCTGCTTGCGAGTGCAATAATTTACGTTGTGATACGTCATTGTCTGGTGTTCCTCATTTGAAAAATGCGCGCTCGCGAGAATTTCTTAAAAGTTTCGAGGCTTATCATTGACCTAATTATAATGCAAACAAATCGCAATGCTTAAAATCAATATTAATTTATGAGTGATTTTTTCATATTGGAAATCACATCTGAAAAGACGTGCAAGTGCACTAAAATTACATATTTATCTTATCGCACGGCGTGTACCTGCTGAGTAGTCATCAGGCGAAGCCCGCTTAAATGCGCGCGAGTACCCAACGATCCACCTTATTCAATGCAAACAATCGCGCGCGCGCATGCGACACGATTAATTCGATTACAACATCATCATCATCATCACCATCAACAACCAAGTTGTATTCAAAGTGGGATGCGCACCTTATACATATATTTGTGTGTTTGATTTGATTGATTACAACGCATCGCGTACTTTCCCATTACGATTCGCTCGCCTGTGCAGTGCGCAAAGTGTTCTTAACCGCGAGCAATAATGACTTCTTTACTCAACAACAACAACGCAATGCGCGCACCCTCCATGCTCGCATACGATACGAACCATCGACATCTGCATCATCCCCTCAACAACAATCACTTGCTGATGAGCAAGTGCAATCTGAGTGCAACTAACGGACAATTTGCGTACAGTAAGTCTTTGAAAACTTGAATTGAATTCCCGTAGTCGAGACTGGAGCTGAGTTTACATAAGTGTGTTATGCACTTAAATATTGCATACTTAAGTCTAATTAATTCATTTAGAACTATCGTAATTATGATCACAATGTGAATTATTCATTTAATTAGTGTTTGCTCTTCATTATTCTCAACGTTTCTCCGCTCGCGCACGTCTTCTCGCCGTGCTGGTAATTGTTATCAGTTGAATTGATCAACATCATTAAGAAAGTTTACAGGCACTTAGTAAATCATTTGCATACAACCAACAACTTTCCTTACAAACGCCAATTTGAAACACATTTTTCAAGTATCTGCATTCAATACATTGCAATTATTTAATCAAATGAAAGTGCGAATGATGTAATCTTTCGAATCACTTGCTAATCTAAAATAATCGAATCGGATTTTGGCAAATGTTTCAATTCAGCTCAATAAGTTGTTAATGCATTACACGTGCCCGAATTTAATCGCTGATTAAAACGATGTGTAATTTATTAAAATTACGAGTACATTTCTTGTTTCCATGTACGTACGTACGACAGTCAGTATCATAAAATTGAATGTAAAATAGGAATATTGAATATTATTACTTACTTACTGGTAGGTACTTTAAAACGATTTTCCTCTAAAAATATTAATCATCAATTGTTTGCTTATTGATAAAGATTTAAAAGCATATAGAATATTGGACAATGTGATAAAAACAGTATTGACAAAAAATATGACGAAATTATGCGTAAATTTCGAGGCATGATTAACGAAAATGTTCGATGACTATGCTTATCATTCAGAGACATTTTTCGTCAATTCTAAATAAACATTTTCGGGATATTGCGTAAATGTCGAATTCCCGCAACGATAAAAAAAGCATAACGTAATAGAATATTTCCATTCGCGTATTTATTCTAAACGCAGCAAGATGACAAGCATTCTAGATAAATATTGATAATTCACGCGCATTTGATTATATCTTGGAATTGTCCTCGTCTGATCGGCCGTAATTCTGCTGATTAGTACAGATCACACATATTTATTCATCGCCCGGCGACAATGTGCGTATAGCTTTACTAATTAATTGATCGTTTACTTATAATTTTTCTAAATTGCAAATACCACGTCTCATCTTGATACTAATCTATCTATGTATTTCCTCTCTGAATCATAGACTTTGTACAAAGTAACAGAGGTGTCTGAACTATGATTATAATGTCCCCCCAAAAAAATGTGAGATCTCCAGGTGATAATAATTATTTAATAGAGGTTTTGCTGGTTTTAAAATTTTTTCGTGGAAGTAAATTTAATAGATATTGGGAAAACAGTCGATTGCGGTTTGGCATTGGTTGTCGCTTGTCTGTGGTCACTCATGTAGGCCGTTGGGCATGGAAAATGCAAAAGGCACTTGATGAAGATTTTAAACATTCATGGCCCAAAGACATATTCATATTCAGATCGGCATTCGTATGCGTGTACGTAGAGGACGGAAGGAGAGGCAGGAAAAGAAGAAAAGGGCACACCACAAAACTACTCACTCGTACGAGGAAAAGCGCATCAGCGCGTGTGTGCTTTTCGCTTCACTTTCATACGCGACGCGCACGCGATCCTTTTCGCGCAATGAAATATGAATGCGCGACCAATTCATGCAAATGTCAAAGCTTTCCGTGCGCATTTGCACCAGATGCATTTCAAGACGTGCCATTTGCGGTCAGCGCATTAATGCAAATAACTTGTTTAAATAATTGCGAATTTGTGGTCACTCGCTCGCTCACTTACGTTGCGTAGATGGGTAATATTTTGCTATAATATTCAATTTCGAGTAAATGTGATGCAGGTGTATTCTTACGATAATGCATCCCCATTTGCTCCCTCTTTTCGATTGCCTTTTGCTCCCGACGAGTTCGCATATCTTTGGCTGGACGTCGCGGATAGTTTACGTTGGCGTGTTTGTGGGGTGTGCGAATGCATCCCGCGGGACGTTTGACCCCCTATTATTTTTCATTCGACATTCGGCCAAACGACGCCACCATCGCCACCGCATCCCTTCGTTTCGACGTTGGCATAAGTAACATTCCCCGAAAAAGGACGTCCGTCTTGTTTACACTGCTTTTACATAAAGCCTCTCAGCCAGACACAATGGCATAATTCATTCACGAGCTCTTGATTAAAATAGTTCCTCTTTGTCCACAGGTGATCATCAGCGATCGTTGCCGATGAATCGCGTCGAGAAGCCACCGTCGACGCCACCATCGCAAGACGGTAAGTGCGCGCCAAGCAAATTGCCACCCAATTTACTAAATAAATCTCACCGTTTTGATTCGCCGCCGCCGCCTGCAATGAGCTCGTAAAATGCAAGACGGAGACGCGGCGTCTTGCGCTGAAATTAAAGGCCTTTGCCTCGTCGCCGAAACAAAAAGCGACGCGAGACAACTCAGCGTTTATTTTTTTCGACGTGCTTCATCCGTTTGTTTTTCGAACGCACAATCATAATGATAAAACAGTATGCTGTTTTGTAAATAGCGCCTTTTCGACCGAACGCGAACCAAGGAAGAACGCCAAACCAAAAAAAAAGGTGATGGTGATGCACAGCTTCTGTTCTGTCTTGTTAATGATGATTTTATTATTCTTTCCGTCGCTTCCCACTCGAGCGTCATTAGCTCCAACTTTATAATTTTAGATTAATTTCCCCAAATTACCCACTTCTTCCTCGAAGTCAATTTACAAATCAAATCAAAGTATAATATTATTATAAACACATACAAAACGAATCAATCATCTTCGATCTTTAATATTTCCACGTCAACGTTAAGCGATAATTTATAAACGTTAGCATCATATGCGTTGGCGTTTGTGCCATGGGGTGAGGGTGCATTTTGAACTTAACTTTACTTAATGTAGAAAAAGGGGTGTTTGATCCTTGCTGGTTGTACGCCATATTTGAAATATAAAAAAAATACTACGCGTGGCTGTTAATCCATGAAATATACGATAATCGATTATCGAGTGTGTAATACTATGAGATTTTTACTACTTCCTTCTGCCACATTTACACACACTCAATCTCACCCCTTTTTAGCACATTTCTTCATGCGACGCCACCCCTTCGTTGACACATTGTTACTAGTAACGGATGCCATTATTAAAATGACGCTCGAATATATAAAAACGCAATTAACACGCAACATAAAGAACAGAATGGAACCGGAAAGAAAACGTAAAACGCCGACACGTGCGAGGGTTTAACCAGGCACGCGTTTGAAGGGTTGATTCAACCTATCAACCCCCTCGTGGAAGCCGATTAAATTACATAACACTCGTATGTAAAATAGCAATGCAATTTAAATACGTGGATGAAAAACTAACATAACATGGCGATTGAAAGTTGTCGAGTGCATGGCTATTTTTACGCATGCATGAATATGTTAAAGGGGCTGCGGCGTACAAGTGCATCCAAGAAGAGGGTTGGTTGAAGTCGATGAAAGTCTCATATGAGAATGCATTTCGGTGTGAAATTTCTTATATCATCACACAGCTAATATCCGTGCATGAATGTCCACTGCCAAGCATTTCCAATGCGGCGGCAAAATTGGCCGCCGAAAACCACCCCCTTATACGCTCTCTCTAAGGATATAAAACTGAAAAATAAAACAGGACCTAACCACATACCGTCGAGGGCGCGCGCTGCTTATCGGTGACTATGCAGGACTAAACCACGCGTTCACGTGGAAAATCAACACGTTTTAATGTTAAACATTGCGTGTGTAAAGCTTGCGTATTTGTAATTTAGCGACGGCGATCCAAAGCTGTCGTAATTTGTTCGGGTGAAATACGTGCGGAAAATTGAAAATTTATGAAAATCTACACGCAGTAGTAGTACGTATGCAAAACGGGTTGGGGTTTGCGAGAGATCATAATTCACAACGGGATTCGCACGTTTCCACGGAAGGCGATTTTCCGATTTTCCGTATTTGTGTATTTGTAAAATCGCAGCGCGGCAAACACACCGATTGAATATCAAGTAGCGTGCGCGCCGTCGATATTCAGATCATGGTCGGCTCAACACGTTCACGAGTGCCTGCCGTAACGGCATTTAAATAGTTCTGGATGAGGAGTTGCAAGCCGATGAAACGATTCAAAAATCTTTCACAATGCCCGAATATGTAAATTGTCCTCCGTTTTGCTTGCGGTGCCTTGCTCATGATTTCAGCGTCTTTTTTGCATACGATCACGTGAAATGAATATCAAATACATATTTCACTCACTCTCTCTGCCCCTTTACTAGTTTATAGATTTCTTGAGCGGATAAAAACCGGTCAGTAGGATTTAACCTCAAAGCAAAAATTGTATTTAAATACGTATTCAGTACACTGTGGATGGCTACAATGATTGATCATGTTGTTGGCGTTGGAGCATATTTCATTTCATCCCTTTTACTCGTCGTACTGATTTTACAATCCCCTAAACGCAATTTGATTCAGTTTTCCCCCTAACATCATACACCAATCAAATATTAAATGCAACACAATACAAGCGTGCCCTTTAAAGGGTTCTGCGTCTCTCCTTGAGGAAGCACGCGCCACGCCATTTTAAACGCACGCGCATGCGCGTTGAATTGCGTTTGAATATCAAACACAGTGATTACGATTGTGATTTTTTCCGGCCGCTGTTTTTTCGCTTGGTAACGATGGCAATAATGCGACACGCAAGGCACGCTCGCCAATTATATTTTGCCATTGAAGTGTATATTAACAAGTCTTAGTGGCGGCGCACTTAGTTAGAAATTGCGCGATTTGCGTTGGCCGGGCAGCTAATCGTATTGGCATTACTTCATCGAAGGCAATAATTATTCGCGGGCAATGAAAATATTCAATTCACAACGAGCTAATAAAATCAATCCCATAAATAAACGTGCGGGACTTGGGTGATTCTTTTTGTTCATTTAGCACGTCGATACAATGTTATCAATGCGCGCATGCATCGACGATCTGGAAAACAATTAGGCGATTGTAATTAACCATTAATTACCCTCCATAAAGCGCACTCGACGATTTCATCAGCATGCGGATTTATTAATAAGAGAGCGAATTTATGACAACGCCGTTGGCAATCAATTGTTATCGAATAATACGTTTGATATTTCTTACAGATGTTGACGCCAATGGCGATATGAGCGGCGACGAAGGCAGTATCGCGAGTGATCATCACATTTCCCGGCAGGACGACGAGGATTCCATGGATTCGGATCGAGATGATGGCGCATTAAATTTGGTAAGTTAAAAACTTTAGGGTTACATTTGTTGCGCACGCGCGTTTGATATTCCCATCGAGGGAGAAAACAAACTTGAGATTTATTATTAGCCCTCACATCCCACCAAACGGGGGCTGACTTGTTTATGAACGAGTAAGCAAACAGACGCACGCAAGAAATTTGCAGAATACATATGTACATGCGAAGAAGAATTGAGCAGTCGTGAACTTAGAGGGTGAAGTTGAAGAATGAAAACGAATGCCTCGAAGCCCTTGGGATACGTTTCGATTAAAACCAGCCAATTTCAACTTATAAACTTGTAAACTTTCTTATCAAAAGCCTCTTCATGCGGCGCTTTAATAATAACGTTGTTTACGCTCTCATTAAATATTTGAACGGGATGTGAATTGTTATTGAACATATTGCAAATATTGGCTAATATATAAACTGCATTGTTGCGTTCTAGGTGACGGCCGAAAGTGATCCAATCAACAGGTCATCCCCCAACTCGCAAGTGACGAGCTCCAGTCCGACGGGTGTTGGGGCAGCATTAGCCGCCCTCGGCGGTCTCGGCGGCCTGCTAAGCAATCCGTTGATGCTGAGCGGTTTGGGCGCCTTCCAGAATCCGCCCACGCTGCAGCAGCTCCAGCAGCTGGCAATGTTCCAACAGAACCACGGCAATCAGCTGAATCCTCAATTCTTTCTTCAGAATCAGGTACTTAATACGCGTGCACATCAATTCGCCCGCCATTCCATTCTGCTAATCACCATATTAATGTCGTACTCGTGATCATTTCTTATCTGTGCGCTTTTAAGGGTTTCCTCCAAGGTTTCACGCGTCCTACTAACATGCCATCAAGAACGCCGCATTCAATGCAGGTGTGTTACTAACACTCTCCATCCAAAACACCTAAAATCTTATATAACCGAATGTTTAAGTCATTTAAAATATAATTTGGAAGCCGTATACAAATGAAACTTTAATTGGAAAACATTTTTTCATCATACCTCGTATTTTTTACGTTCCATGTATAATTTGTAAACGTCCCACTTATATGCGCATTTTTATACTTTTATTTAGTATTCATCATTATCCTCTCGCGAGCACATTAGAAGAATTACGTAAAACTAACGTACCTAATGGATTCAAAGCGTCTCTTTGCTCTCTAGGTTAAATTAGCTTGTAATGTTAATTCCATTCTAATGTCTTGTTTGCATGTGATTTTAGAATCATTATAATATTTTTTGTCCATGTTCCGTTCGTAATTCCCCGACAAACAAACCTCCAAATGTGTGGTTATAATTTAAATTCTAAAACTTCCAACATTGATTTTGCAGGTACAACAATTAGCTCAAGCCGCCCAACAACTACAACAGATACAAAAAGCCCAACAACAACAGCAACAACAACACCAACAACAACAGCAGCAGCAGCAACAGCAACAACAGCAAAATGTCAACCAACACAACACGAGCATTCCGTCGAACAATGGTCAGATGCCACAGACGCAAACGACACCCCCAAATAGTTCGCATATTCCCGCGAGCCTGCTGACTCCGAGCACACCAAGTTCCGGTGGTGCCCTCACCCCACAGCACCTGAAAGCGCAATCGCGTCTTTTGGAGCCCAGCCCCGAGGAGACGACCGATCTTGAAGAACTCGAACAATTCGCGAAAACGTTCAAGCAGCGACGAATCAAACTAGGTAAGGCTGGAGCAATACAATAAATTACACGAAATCATTTAGGTTAATGTGTGACTTATCGGCTAATGCGCGTGTTTATCTGCTTCTAGGCTTCACACAAGGCGATGTGGGATTAGCCATGGGCAAGCTGTACGGTAACGATTTCTCGCAGACGACGATATCCCGCTTTGAGGCGCTGAATTTGAGCTTTAAGAACATGTGCAAGTTGAAACCGCTCCTGCAGAAATGGCTGGAGGACGCGGATAGCACGCTTACCAATCCCGGCGCACTCACCAACCCAATGACGACGCCGGAAGCGATCGGTCGACGACGCAAGAAGCGCACCTCGATCGAAACAAGCGTGCGAGTCGCCCTGGAGCGGGCGTTCATCCAGAACCCAAAGCCCACGTCGGAGGAGATCACCATGCTCGCCGACAACCTGTGCATGGAGAAGGAGGTCGTGCGCGTTTGGTTCTGCAATCGGCGGCAGAAGGAGAAGCGCATCAATCCGCCGTCGGCCGCTATGGGCTCACCGGTATCAGTGAGCGGCGGCGGCGGCGGCAACGGCAACCTATTCGCCATGAGCTCGCTGCCCAGTCCACTGTCACTCGTCACAAGCAACGCGCACAATTTCAATCCGAGCATGATGGTCAAGCAGGAATGACGCCAGAATTATATTTATGCGGATCAATATGAGCATCACATGGAGTAAAAAAGCTGATTTATTCACATATTGTGAAACGTAAAATTCGTGTTGTTCTCATTTGGTTGCGCCCCGATAAATGTAAGTGATTGTGCAATTTTAACAAGAGACTTTTACGACTATCGTTGTTATAACAATGTTAAGCAAAACATTAGAAGACGTTGAATTTTCATTAACCACCTGCTGTACATTTCATTTTGATAAATCTACTAAGCATGTAACGATAAAGTAGGGCACGCAGCGAAAGAAAAAGAAGAAGAATTCGACATTTCAATGCAGAGATTAAAGATGGCATTGTCAAGCAGTATTACAAACAAAAAGTTTTATTTCGAAGAATATGAAAATCAAACGGTCTTCCAGTTTGTGAATGAAAAGTTCCTATAGTGTAGATGATGAATATTATTCGAATTCAGTATTAGTAAGCGATTATATCCGATAATGACATACTTACTGAATAACTGACAAATTGCGCAATAGAAATTTGATTTTCAGCCAAATACGCAATGCACAAAACGGCAAGAGGAACAAGAGATTACCAAAATAAAGGTGCATACGAAATGAAATTAATCACATTAAACTAAATCTTGTACATAAATGTCTATTAATTTTATTATGCGACTATCATGCATTCAATACACGCATCTTGCTTCTCTTGACTTGGTTGTACCTCGTGCAATAAATGAAAGACAAATCAAAAGCGTGAAACGAATGCATGAAAGTCAATCTTAGATGCTGGTTTACAGCACTTTTGTAAGTACTTTGTATTCGAAGCTGTGTGCAACACGGACGACATTCATTTCTTCGCAAGCAGGGTCTCATAATAATATAATTTGAATGTTTGTCGTTCGTCGTTGCCCCCCTTCAGATATTTGTAAAAAAACACACACACCCACACACTATTTATGTATATCTAACAAAACAAGCGAGCGATTTTCCAGTCAAGAAAGATTTTAAGTAATTTTGTAGCATAGTCAACACAAAAACATCATCCAACCAAAACGCGCGAATGTAAAAATGTAGCATATAATTAATGAAGCGAGTAGGAAAACGACTTCAATTCAAATTGAATGAATTGTTGAATCGATGAACAACATAAACCTAGTGAATGTTATACGGTTTATTTATAAGTACATACATAGAAATATGCATATATATATAATATTATTATACATAGTACCTATACATACGATATATGAGATAAAATTTGGGGTAAATATAAATATTACATAAAAATGTAGAGTGGAAAAAGTAATGCAAATACACATCTAATAATAATAGATCGCTAGATGTGACAAAAATGGGGATGACATTCAACCCAGAAAAAAAGCCGGATAAACATTCATATTGTGTTTATAGGTTATACATATTCAGAACATGCGCAAAACGAATGAAGAAAGTTTGAGACGTTCATCATATAAATATATATATTGTAAATATTATCGAATTTTTGAGCGTCGTGACTGTCATGATGCGTTAAACAACTTTGATTTGCATTTTAAATTAATGATTATCTATTATCTAATTTAGGTAGTGCATTATTTAAAATTATTATTATTAATTATTGTTTTATGAGTAATTTTATTATTATTATTGAGTTTACAGTAAAATTATCACGAGAAAAGTTCCTAACGAAAATACACAAAATACAGAGATAAACTAATAGAGATCACAATTATTGTTTTATTTTATTTTTTACTCATTAATTTTCCTTCTATTTATTACTTGGTTGATTCGTTGGATAGATATATGTGTGTATAATAATTATAACTCTTTGTTGAAGACCTATTGAAGACTATTGTTGAAATACAAGAATAGGGTCTGTATTATTTACATTGATTTGCATTCTCATTGAGTTGTTTCGGGGCAAATTCTTTCGCTAAATTACACTTAGATTTATGCAACACAAAATACACGTTAGAAACTAATACATATCGTGTTTATCAAATAGACGTATTGATTTCACTAATTACATGACTAAGTGTATTGGACTAACAATGTAATTAAATTTTAACAATGAATACACTTAATCTTATTATACAAAAAACAATTATTATTATTACTAAACTAATGAGGAGATAGACATTGTACAGTTAGAATACATGATACTCGTTAAATCCAAAAAAAAAATGAAACGTATGGAGTATAAAATGTGACGAATACTTTAGTAATAACAACTAATAATAACAATCTATATCATATCATAGAATTTTTAGTCGACAAATTTAATATGGCCATAACGTTCACGCGGTGAATAAACAACGGATTCTCAAATCCTCAATTTTATTGCAAACTCACAGGACGAATAACATGAAATGACACAATTAATTTTCCTATGAATAATAAGAGAGAAGAAACATACTTCCAATTAACGTAGCCAAATTTAAACAAAGAGTTTGAGAAATCCATGAAAATCTAATGCAAAGCCAGTAGATTTATATGTGTGTAGTTGTAAATGTCTTACTAGAAGAACGAAAAATCAGAAGTAAACGTAAATAATGATATCGTGGATATCGTAGCAAAAAAAATTGCACTAAGGAATAAATGGAAATAAATTCATTTGGCTTATAATTTCTTAATATTTAAAGTGTACAATTTTAAAATTGTTATACCGCCAATGAATTTATTTTGTTTATTTCACCAAGCAAATCGTACGATTATTCTTAAAGAAAATAACATGAACAAATGATACGATATGGTATTATTGTGTATGTATAAGACCCTATTCTGAAGTGTAATATATTTGACGGTCTAGGCAATAACATGTACATTATTTTCATTAAAGAAATGAATTCATAATCTGACTATTAATCGATATTTTTGTAAAGCTATTGATTTGAACAAATTTTCAGCACGGAATAATATCTTTTTATTCGTTTTCTTCATTTATATGCCTTCTAGTTATAGTTCATTGCAATTAAAAGAACATAATTGTTTATTTCAGGACACAATCTTTTTTAAGGGTTAGTTTGTAACGTTTTCAGGTTAAGACAGTTTGAATAAATTCTTCTTAACGGTTAATATATAGGCAATCGTATCACCAAAATTAATTTTTAAAATTGTTTCTATTTTAGCCAAATGATATTTAATTATTTACACCTTTGATTATTTCTCCTATGTTATTAATATGTGTTCAAGTAATTAGATCGCCAATTTTATTTTAATTATTTATTCAACGTTTGAAAGGTCAAATAACATGTTCGTGTCAAAATATTCCGTGTTCCTTTATATTTATCCTTTTCTTATTTCATATTATAAATTGTTTTAATTAAAATTTATCATCAATATCTAAGATCCAGCAGCTAAGAAAAAAATTAACATAGGAAAAATTAACACACAGTAGAATGGTTTTGATGTGCGCGCAATCCTCGCAAGAATTGAACAGCTGATTTCTGACAGTCGGTAAAATTATTCTGTGTGCAGAAATGTTACTGAAACAGTGCAGTGCGTGTTTACGCGTATTAAGTGTAATACGCAAACAAAGAAAGTAAACGAAATACCAGCTCAAGAAAGTGCTTGTGGAATTTTCGTAATCATCAGAAGTGAAGTTTTAAGTGAGCTGCGCAAACTGTTTCGACGTTTATTGCGATCAGTTTATTTTAATAGCTGGTGCAAGCTGGTGATACATTGACATATGCATGGCGTTTTTAGTTTATACATAAGATACAGTAGGTGAATGAATATTACGCCGAAATAATGGAAGCATCCAACATGTCCGACTGTGCTGGCGAAGGTGATTCTAGCGATAAGCCTGAATCAACAGACACAAGTGATAAGCAGTCTGGTAATGGTGAGCTTGAAACCACTGCAGACCTGGACACTGGCGATTCTGCAAATGATGATGTTGATTTTGCTTCCTCTGAGAATGCAAAGAGATTTAAGATTGATGATGTCAATAGCATTGAAGATCAAGCAGCTGCTAGTTCTATTGCCACAACATCAAGTGATACATCAACCAGTGTTGTACCTGAAGTGGAAGAAATTGAAAACCCTGCAGAAGTAGATGCACATAGAGATACACCTGTTCCACGCCAGTATGAAGTGGGAGATGGCAGCCCAGTGGATAGCTTTAGTGATTATGCAGATTCTTTCCCAGACATTATCAGGAGTTCGTCCTTTTCATCAGTTTCAGCCACTGATGTTGATTGTGATGATGATGATGATGATGATGACGAAAATGAATCACCTGTGGAATATCCTATAGTTAATAAGAAACTTCCTGACCACAATTGGTTCATACTACCAGAAATACAAAACAGGCAGTTAGGTAAGTTATTGCAAAAATTTACCACCACTTTTACTGAAATTGCACTTGTATTCTGTTCAAGGAACTAGTGCCAATAAACAATCACCAGAATTATTTCAAAGGCGTTGTTACGGCTCTTTACATTATGTTCAACGCTTGAAACTCTTCACAAAGCTTGAGACACACACTGGTTGTGTGAATGCCATAAGCTTTCATCCAAATGGGGATTTGTTAGCAAGTGGCTCTGATGATTTGGAAATTGTGTTATGGGACTGGAAACAAGGACGGTGCCTTTTAGAGTTTGACTCTAACCATAAGAACAATGTCTTTCATACCAAATTTATGCCCTTAAACGGCGACGATCTACACCTTGTATCCTGTGCACGCGATGGACAGGTATTTAACTTTCATTGTAACCCTTTTGATAATCCACCATGATGTAAGAGTAGGTTCGGTTGGCGCAAGTGTCAGCGCAGGAAGGGTTTCGAAGCTCAAGACGTTTAGGAGCTCATCGTGGACCCTGTCATAAACTGACAGTTTTACCCGACCGCCCCCAAGTTGTGATATCCGTTGGCGAAGACTGCGTTGTTATGCGCCACGATTTGCGTTGTACAAAATCATCCAAGTAAGTCTCAATCTACGTTATCAATTCAACATTGATTCTAGTCAATTGTTACAGGCTTCATACTGCACTTGGTGATGCATACGAAGTACCTTTGTATAGTATCAGTAGCCATCCGCTAAACACAGATGAATACTGCGTTGGCGGTAGGGATTACATAGTACGAACGTATGACCTACGACAACCAGGTCAAATTTTAAAACAGTATCATCCATTTGAAGTAAGTACATTATCGTGTAGAAGAATCATTAGGCTGTAATTACAAATGCATTCCATGTGCACAGGAACAACGTAAATCAATTCACGTAACATGTGCTGTATACAATCACAATGGATCAGAAATTCTCGCATCGTATAATGATGAAGATATATACATTTTTGATATTAATAGTAAACCGGGATCATATGTCCACACGTATAGTGGACATCGTAATGGAGCAACAATCAAAGGCGTCAATTTCTTCGGTCCCAAGTCTGAATTCGTTATCAGTGGCTCAGATTGTGGATATATTTACTTCTGGGAGAAGGAAAGCGAGACAATTGTACAGTTGCTTCACGGTGATGTTGGCGGAGTTGTTAGTATCTTAGTAGTCAACATATTTATTTTGCAAATGGTATAAATTAACATAAATTGTAGGTAAATTGCTTAGAACCACATCCTCAGCTACCTTTCTTATGCTCAAGTGGTTTAGATACTGATATCAAAGTATGGATGCCACTGCGCAAGAAAAATTCTAAATTGAAATCGCTTGTTCGATGTTTAACTGTAAATAAACGTCCAACGCAATGGACACTATTTCCGGATTCGCCAATTCACGGTATGGAAATGAGATGGATACAATGGAGAGGCTTACAAGCGCCAAGAAATATACGCGTAATAATTTCCATGAATTTCTGTAAAGCATCAAGTTAATTTATTTTGTTTTCAGCTCTTATTCAATGCGGCATTGGATGATTCGAGCAATCACTCGACGAGCAGTAGTAGTAGCAGCAGCAGCAGCAGTAGTAGTGATAGCAGTATACCATCCATTGCTTCGACCACTTCTTCCGTACCGGAAGGATTTTTTTGGTAATGAAGTGAATCTAAATCAGAAATAAATCTTGGCCATCCTTTTAAAAATGAAAGGATTATTAATAATTTTTGTGTTAGACTGGATAGTTCAAATTATGAAAATATCAAAAAATTATATTCCATGATTAGTTTTTTTAGAAATTTTATTGCAGTTTACTATGTACCATACAGACTACTTAAATTTACATTAAAACATGTTTAACAATTGTCAATTGTTCTATAATTTGAAGGTAATTAAATATACTGTAGATCAGTTGGAATTTATAAATAACATAAATGTATTTTAAACTTTCCATAGAAAACAACCCAATAATTATTTGGCATAATTTACAATTGTAACAAATAATAAGAAAAATAATTGCCTAGAAAATACCAATGGTCTGAGCAAAACCAGCATAGATGGTCAAAGTCAGACCACAAATGATAAGTGTAACAAATGCTTTCATGATCAACATAGTCCATGGGCCAAGGAGTAGGACATTCATGAGCATATCAAGAGTCATCATCTTGTAAGATGTGATTAGAAGTAATGCTTTAACAATGAACTTGCCATGTCTACTAAGATCATGTCTAGACCACAACCAGATCAATGTTGCTGAGGCAATATGCTGCATGAGTAAGATGTTTGATTCAAAGCATTTCTGAATATATCTCCAATCAAATTCAGCACCTCTTGCACCAACCCAAAGGAGTAGTGCTCTTGAAAGTATCACCTCAGCTGTTGCCCAACCAATACCTGCAGTTAGCACTTTGCTGTGTCCTTTACCAGGAATTCCATTCAATACAAAGTACAGACCAACCAAATCAGCAATATCAACAGTTGCTTTGAGAAACTCCTAAATAGAAAACAACATGGTAATGGCATTCCTTAAAATTTAAAATGTTTGCTTACCCCAAGGAAATAATCTGAATCTGAATCACTATCAGGGAAGAAAGTAGCCAATACCAACATTTTACATAACTGTGTAAACATATAAATTACACCAGCATGAATGCATTTCCAAAATGCTCCATATTCAGATCTATAAACAAATGGGATAATTGAGAAAGAAATAAATGAAAATTAGTGAACTTACAGTCCTGAATACTTATATGTGAGGTAATAAGGCACATATATTAATGCTACGCAATTCCCGAAGTGATAAAGAGTCATTTTCACACCTTTTAATAGAAACTAACCGAATTTGAAGCACTTGCACTAAATAAATTAATTCCACAATTAAATCAGCCGACTGGCATCCAATGACATGACAAAGTTGACAACATGAATGAATAATTTAGTGGAAAAATTAATTATGGTACGTAACAAATATTAATTTGTCGTCTATTAAATTTTTGACTTAATTGGATTATGCATTTAATTATATTCTATATATTTATTGCAGTTCAAGTTATATTATTTATTGTTAATCATTGTGATCACAATTCATTGGCTAGGTTATTAATTTTGACAATCACACGTGAGGGCGTTGTATACCCAGGCCACGTAAGATTGACAGTTCGCCTGACAAGCAATTTATACATATTCGCAACACAATACTACATATTCTTTATTCATTAAATAATAATGTGCTAGTGAATTTAATAATTAATTAGTGCAATACCATTGGGTGTAAAGGCAAGTACATTATAAGAAAAACTATATCCTTTTTAATAAATGCATGGTATATGGCTACAGCTGAAAACAATACATTAATGTAAGTTCAAAGGTCTTCTTAATATTTCTTTGGAAATTTGCGTTAATTATCTTGTTGTTAATATTTCGTACGTGTCCTACTGGCGATACAATTCAGATTTCGTGGCTAAATTACACATTGGATATAAAATGTGAGCATAACATGAATTGTTTCATATGCTGTTTTTGTGATGAGTGAGAATGAATCAGCTTGTTGTAATTAGGCAGGACTTGTTTTTAGCTAATCCGTTTTGCAAGGAGTTGCCCCCGTATAACATACACATATTTTAATTAAATAGGGTGTGTTTGCATAAAGAAATAAATACAGGTTATGTCTATTTATTTAGCTACTGCTCAAGCTTAAACGGAGACTATTCAATTACTATCTGTAAATTAATTCAGATTGGTATAACATTCAGTATGGTCCACAGTACGTTAATTCGTATAACGTTGTTGGCAAGCAAAGTTTGTTTTAATAATCTACATAAAATTTCTTAATCTTAAACATGTATGTTGAACATATGCACACATTAATTCTTATCACTATATAGTTTACACTTGATAATTAATTAGCTAATTTTTTGAAAGGTAACAAACAACCGTCTACGATTATTATGCAGATGAAGTGATCAAAAGTTAGATTTGATATATGACGCAAAAAAGTTGCTTATGCTGAACGTGTTAGTCACAAATTATCAGGAGCTAATAGCAAGGTCTATATAATATTTGCACCTTGAACGCTTATTTGACCAACCTGCGTTGGGTGGAACACTTATCTATTATTAAATTGTTTGATCTTGAAACTTTTTGTTCCCATTGATTTACTACCTTGACATCGCAGTACACATGTTGCGATTTAAAATATGAATGAAGTGTGGAGGGTGATTGATTACCGAGTATTACTTAACAATTTATAGAATATCGAGACTTTTGTATGCATTGTTACACCTTCTTTGCCTCAGTCTGGTTATGCCTTGTGACACGTTGACTCACTTTCACCGTGCCTGTTTTGAAGTACATTAAGCTCATCGTTCGAGAAAATGTCTGTTGCAATCGAAGCCAAGTTACTTTTCGATTTATTAAGAGTGTAATACGTGTGCTAATTGTTATCATTGTGTTCTAAGACAGCTTTATTTATTTTAGGGAGACGATAATGTCACACACAATGGAGCCAAACGTCCCAAATGGTATACCACCATACATGAATGGCATAGAATCGCTATCATCACATTCGTCTCGCGACTCTTCTCCATCGACACGAATGTTTCCTGGCCCTGGTGGTGTCGGCGGTGCTGCTCCTCCTGCTCCTGTAACGGGAGCACCTCGTCAGATTCCAGCTAACCAATTACCACCTTCGTCAAAAGCGACTGTTGGTCAAATTAACCAACTGACGAATAATTATGCCAACATGAATTTGAATCGCATTCAAACGCCGATTTCAAGTCCCTCGGTGCAACAACATTTTAGTACATCAACACCAACTGTGGAAGTAGACAAGACATTCAATGCCAAAAGTGTCTTGTCTCCAATATCTGCTGCTCCCGGATTTACGCATTCTGCGAATAGTCACTTTTCGAACGTGACGCAAGTGCCCAGTGCGAAGCCCCCAACAGACAGCAGCAGTAATTCGGGTGTAAGCAACCCACTTCCGCAACTGCAGCAAGCTCAACTTCCTAGTCATCTTACGTCGCAAATATCCAATGTGCCATCGGTCACCAGAAGTATAAATGGAGGACAATTACCGCATCAGAACTCTTTACCCCAGCAGCCAACGGTGCCCATGCAAAGGCCTCCCATGCATCCAAGTTTATCACAACCCAAATTCGTGGGTTACAACAATAATCCGCAAGTATCATCAAATATAACAAACGGACTAAACAGTGTGCCCGCCAATAATGTAAATAATCAAAATTTGCCGCCGATGCCACAAGCGCAACCAATGATGGCACAACCACCCCGGACGCAGCAGTTTCCACCACCTACTCAAATGAACGTACCACCGTCTTATCAAGTGCCAACCAGCATGCCTAATATTCGTGCGCCCCTGCAACCGCAGCAATCTACGCCGAATTTTTACAATCAACAACGACCACCGCTAATGCCGCCAAAAAGCAACAGCCTTACTGGACCAGAACCCCCCGCGAATTTGCCGCCACAGCAGAAAAATTCATTATTTGCTAATCGATATCCACAGGCGCCTGCACAATCTGCACCGCCACAACATCAATTTAATCAGCAAGCTGGAATGCCGCCGCCTCCACAACATCAACAATTTAATGCGAATGCCATTTCTAATCAAAGTAAAGCGAATATGATTCCAAATGCATATCAACAACCCACACCATATATGCAACAACAACAACAACAGATGCAGCATCAACAACAACAACATATTCCATTACAGCAGCAATTACATCAACAACAACAATATAATTATCAATCGGCGACACTAAATTCGGGCTTCAATAAGTTATGGGGTAGCGATAATTTTGATTTACTACAAACGCCAAATATTTTGCCACCTACGAAATTGGAAGCGCCTCGGATAGCGCTAGGAAATCCTGCCTTGGATGAAGCAAATTGTAGTCCAGATGTATTTCGATGCACGGTAACTAAAATACCAGAAACTAATGCTTTGCTACAGAAATCACGGCTGCCTTTAGGTATACTCATACACCCCTTTAGAGATTTAAATCACTTGCCTGTTATTCAATGCAACACAATTGTTCGCTGTCGAGCATGTCGAACGTACATCAATCCATTCGTCTTTTTCATCGATAATAAAAGATGGAAATGCAACTTATGCTACCGGGTGAATGAATTGCCGGAAGAATTTCAATACGATCCAATGACGAAAACTTATGGAGATCCGTCGCGGCGGCCAGAAGTCAGGAATAGTACGATTGAATATATCGCACCAGCGGAATATATGTTGCGACCTCCGCAACCTGCAGTCTATTTATTTCTACTCGATATTTCAAGGGGTGCTATTGAAAGCGGATACTTGCAAACCGCATGTTCGATACTGTCGGCCGAAATCAGTAGTCTACCTGGAGATGCACGAACTCACATTGGATTCATCGCATACGACACGGCATTGCATTTCTTTTCGTTTGCTGATGGTCTTAGTCAGCCTCATGAGATGACCGTTCTTGACATTGATGATATATTTTTACCATGTCCGGATAATCTGTTGGTAAATTTACAGGATCGCGCTGAACTGATAAGTGACTTATTGGCACAGCTACCTACACGATACAATAATTCCTACGATACTGGAAGTGCTTTGGGGGCAGCATTACAAGCGGCGCATAAAATGATGGCGAGTACTGGTGGCCGGATAACGGTATTTCAAGCATCATTGCCAACTATTGGACCTGGAGCTTTGACCGCACGCGAAGATCCTAACAATCGCGCATCTGCCGAGGTCATGCATCTGAATCCGGCGAATGATTTCTATAAACGTTTGGCATTGGAATGCAGTGGACAACAAATCGCTGTTGACTTGTTTATATTGAATTCACAGTATATTGATATTGCCACAATATCGGGAATCAGTCGATTTAGTGGAGGATGCATGTATCATTTTCCGTTATTCAAGGCTTCACGCGAACTTTTGAACAATGGATTTGAAAAATCGCTCAAGAGATATCTGACTCGCAAAATTGGTTTCGAAGCAGTAATGCGCATTAGATGTACGCGTGGCCTTACAATTCATACCTTCCACGGAAACTTCTTTGTACGATCTACAGACCTATTATCACTACCTAATGTGAACCCGGATGCAGGATACGGGATGCAAGTGTCGATTGAAGATAATCTTGTGGATGTTCAAAATGTTTGTTTCCAAGCTGCATTATTGTATACGTCCAGCAAGGGCGAGCGCCGTATTCGGGTACATACGCTTTGCCTGCCAGTGGTATCCACATTGAGTGATGTTATCAACTCCGCCGATCAGCAATGCATAGTTGGATTACTGGCGAAAATGGCTGTTGATCGTTCAATGCAATCGAGTCTATCGGATGCGAGAGAAGCATTTATCAATGTGGCCATTGATATTCTTTCCAGCTATAAGTTGTCGCAAAACATGGCAGGCGTGGGTGGTTTAACTGTTCCGCGGTGTTTAAGATTGCTGCCGCTTTACATCTCAGCAATGCTGAAACATTCAGCATTCCGAACAGGCATTGCAACGAGACTTGATGATCGGGTCAAGGCAATGTGTGATATGAAAACACGTCCTTTGCAATATCTCATACAACACATTTACCCAGATCTATACCCAGTACATAACTTGCAAGATCATATGACTGTTCTTAATGATGAAGAGGAACCAGTTCATATGCCCCCAATATTGCAGTTGTCGGCACGCAGCATTGATTCAAATGGAGCATACCTATTTGATATGTGTGAACACATGATCTTGGTAGTCTGTTCAGCGGTATCCAGCGAATTCCTAAATCAAGTACTCGGTGTGCCTGATTACAAATCGATTAGCGATACAATGTGCGAGTTACCTGTTCTAGATAACGACCACAATCAGCGATTGCACATGTTTATTAATTATTTGAACGAAGAGAAGCCGATGTGCGCCACATTGCAGATAATTCGTGAAAATAGTCCACTGCGAGGGGCCTTCCTGGAGCGATTGATAGAGGATCGTGTTGAGACAGCTTTATCGTACCATGAATTCTTACAACATTTAAAGACGCAAGTGAAGTAATAAATTATGTGGTAATTGGCTTAAATGATGATTCTATGAAAGTAAGGAAATAATGCAGTGGGCAAGCAATTGATTTCCTTTCTATTGTGTGATTTTAAAGCGCAGTAAACGAGAACTATACGATTAGTAAAGAAATGGACTTACATGTAAATATTACAAGAGAAATAATTATGAAAGGAAGGAAACGATATCCAGAAAATGGTAATACTGTTAGTATTTTAAACACCAACGGGAAATATAAAATCGCAAAGTAATCCAAATATTATGTTATATTATTGTATTATGTCATATTAAGTGGTTAGGTATTTTATTGAATTTATTAAGTAATATAATTATTTAAGTCATATATTTATCATACTTTTTGAAATAAATTATAACTTGGAAGAGAGAACTGTTTATAAAGATTCACTATGAATATTCGATAACAGGACGTTGATTAAACTATACGCATTATGAATGTATGGAACATTCTTATATTAAAATATGCTATAATAATGAGATAATTACAATATTACGTTTTATGACTGTATGTAAGAGAAGACTTAAATAGTTTATCCAATAATTTCATCGATCGATCGCTTTTTATTTGAATTGGCGGCACGTGCTGAACGTGCGTCATCAACACCGTTGGCTGTTAAGAGTGGAGAAAGTAATAAAGAATGAAATGATAATGATGATGATTAGATATTTCCACTTTATGATTGCTCCTTCAAGGTAATTTCATTATTTCTTTCCAATTAAGTTGAAATTCCGTTTATTCGCTTATTAGAATTGGTTGTTTAATAAATTATGTAATTGATAATAGGGGTATGGAAAACAGTAATTATAGGTAATATAATTTTCACTTTAATTGAATCAATACGCTGTTTGCGTGAAATTCTTATGCTTCTAGAAGTTATTTATTATAATCATTATCCATTATCGCTTTAACGTTAATGCGTATTATCTTTTTACCTCGTTCACCTAAGTAAATAATTTTAAATATTTGCAATTGAAACGAGATTTCTTAATATAAAGTAAACAAGTAATTATATTTGATCAGACATGCCACAACATTCTAAATAAAGTTTAAATATGTTTAATTTATACAGGGTCATATATAAAAAAAGTAATTGATTATAACTAGATAAGTAGTCGTTTTTAGATGTGCAATAAAAAAATAATTATTACATTTCCATGAAATGCGTAACGACACTTGGTTTTTTATATTTCTTTTTAAACCATATGCATGTTTTATTGATTTTTCAATCTATATTCGGTTTGAAGGTAAACATTCCATGCTAAATGACCATAGAGGTGGACAAAACATGATATTAATGTCACAAAACTATAGAAACATTCTTTGGGAGATACAAACATTTTATACGCATTTTCGAAGTAGAATTGTAGGGTAGCGGTAATAGAAAACATGTTTTAGGGCAATAATGATAGATTTCACAGCAATATTTTTAATAATTTTATTTACCCTTATTGTAAACATTTATGCAGCGGATGATAATGGAAAGCAATGTGTCAAATATGGTGCAAATGTAAATAACAATAGCATAGTGATAGAGTAAGCTTATACTCATACAAAATGTGGTAATACTTAACTAAATTCAATTGTAGTTGGTTTAAAGTTGAAAACGAAACAAAAATTACGCGCTGTGATTGGATAATTAGTGTAAAACTGGATAAGAGTATTGAACGAGAGAATTTAAAAGAGACAAATGATGCTTGGTACTTAAAAGCTTATCAATCATCTAAAAACTTAAAATTATACCTTAAAAGTAACTATAAAGTACCTAATTTTGAATCTGAGATTAAAATTCCACATGCATTGGTAGTTTACTCAAGTTTTCCATTGGCAAACAATAGTTCTTATATCGGGATTATTTTGTAGATAAAAAATGGAATAATATATGATGCTGAAGTAAGATATTTTAAGGAACGTAAACTCATTGCAACAGCTTGTTATGAATTAAATAATCATTTAGCATATAATGAATCAATCGACATTCAAAATCCAAAAATATATTTGATTGGAGCAGAAAAATCCTTTTGTGAATATGATTTAATTATAAACGCTGAAATTATTGGCAACATTTCAAACTCGGTTGAAGTACATGATCGATATCTACATGTGATAATATTATTGTAAACGCTGCTTATAATTTTAGATTCAATGGAAAATTAAGGAACAATATCGGAATGAAATTGTAATCCTACCAACGCGTGGCACGTTTATTTTTTTAGAAGCAAATTCATTAAGATGTGGACAAAAATATGAAATAATATGCGAACTAATGTTAGAAATGCAAATTCTTGCCACGGTAAAATAATTCTTTATATCTAATGTGCTTTTTGTAATACATTATTTATTTTAGGAAACACACATTGTTAATGTTCTGAAACCCAAGATTCTTCTTTCATTACAGACTGGTAATCAAAGTGTGGGAATAAATCAAACCATACAAATTAATGCAAATATTGAAGTACCTAATGATCTTTATTACAAGGTATTAACTTCAATGCATTCCAGTTAAACCTTTCTATTATTCTATTACTTACTCTTAATGTACAGGCATTATGGAAATGTACAACGAAAGAGACTGAAGATTGCGGGCAGTTTGAAGATAATAATGGGACACTTTTAATAGAAAATGGCTTTTCTGAAAAAGGACTGTATGAATTCGAATTAATAGTTTCTGGAATTGGAGAACATGGCCCACTTAAAACTTTTGTGAAAGTTGTAATTGGCGCAGGCTCTATTCATATGGAGAAAATACCAACATTCATAGACATCTCAAATTCATTTGAAATTGTTGCGGAGATTACTAACTTAATAACTGGCTGTTTTATTAGTTTAAAGTCTATTAATGATACAAACTATCAGACATTTAACGTTTCACAAATTGTATGTTACATTTCTCGAATCTGCGCATAATTAATTCTATAATTACAGCTGCATTATAATGGAATATTTCTGGTAACTGTGCGAAGAGATGCGTTCTTAAGAGAACTCGCACCATTTAGTAAAACGCGCACAACAGAAGAATATAGTTTTATAATTCCAGGAAATATTTTGAAAACAACAAGAGACGCAACGTATTATCTTGTAATACATGTACAATGTAAAGTGCCAGGTGTAATGGATAATAGTTTTTATGCTGGACTATTGTTTACAACAAATGCACCACCGAAAGTCGGTGATTTTAATATTTCTCCTCAGAGTGGTGATGCACTTTCAACTATTTTCACCTTTGAAACTAATCAAGCAAGTGATAAATACATGGACCACCCAATATTGTACGAATTTGGTTGGAAATACAAGAATCGCACAATATATTTCACTAAAATGCAAGAATTTTACATTTACCAAACGTATTTACCATTCACCGGCGAAGGTTTGCAAACTGTTGCGAAAATATGTGATCCACAAAATGCTTGTAATGAAATTGATGGCCCAGTAATTAATATTGAATTTGAAGGCCTTAATGATTATAATTATGGGTAAGGATATGACAATACTTCGTGAAATAATGCAGTTTTAATTGATGTTTTACTTGTTAGAACGATGCAAACGCGGTTAACAAATAATTTATTTCGAGACGATTACCAGAAATTCCAAGCTGACGCTTTAGGATTCCTCATCAGCTGCAAGGAAGGACGATTTGAAAAATTGTACGATAATGTGACGTACACAATTAATGCAATGTTAATAAAAAAGAGTGGAATGTTGCAAGGACGAGGAATGGATAAAAGAACTATTCATGGATTTATCACAACGCTAACTCTTCTTGAAAATGAACTCAAAATCGATGAAAGATTACTAAAGGTAACTATAATATTACTCAAATATATACATAAACATTATTTCTTTTTAGAATATACAAAGACTACGTGGTAAACTCATTGATGAACAAATTCACTCGTCCATCGTGACAGATGATGAACGAGAAGCTTTGGGTGTCATAGACAAAATGAATAACCGAGATAATACGACACTTGAAGATATTAAAAAATACTTTGAAGCGACGCAATTTATCATAATGACAGCAAACGACACCAATATGGTTGAAATGGAAAGGGAAAACTTTATTAACAATTTAGAAAAGCACTTGAAACATGTTTGCTCTTTACTCTACTCACGGAATTTAAATAGGAAAAGTTTTGGTAAAGTATTTACCTACTTGTAATTTTATTTTTAATCTGTTATCATTTATAATTGCAGATTTACCTTCGGGTTTTATCGTTGTCGAAAAGTTCAAAAGTGCGTATTTTAATTCATTCAGCTATGTACCGAATATTGAAAATCAATGGCAACAATATATCGAAATTAAATTCGATCGCAGCTGGTTTCTGGAAACTCGAGGACAATCATTATGTACCGCTAAAGTATTACTTTATAAATATATGAATACAAATTTTGTATACTATACTCATGCTTTACATGGTAAAGATTTAGAGAAAACTTTTCCTAATGATAAAAAAGTAATCATAAGAAAAAGAATTCAAAATGCTAAAGATATGAAAGTAAGTAAATTAATTTACCGTTTAAAAAGAGCTGATTTGAAAATATAATTAATAATTGTAGTGTTATTTCAAAGATGGAAACAATTGGGTTGCTTGTACGCCTGGTAAAACAAGCATTACAAGTACAAGAATAACTTGTGAATGTAATCATCTTGGATTCTATAAAATTAGCAATACTTCTGCAGATGACTTTTCACCAATTACAGATAGTAACAATGTTGAAGAACCTACTACAGCCATGTCAAAAGGTAATTCAATTTAACTTAAACTCGTATAACAAATAATTTTTTATATTTTTCAGTAATTATCTTATTAAAATATTTATTATCAAATAATTCGCGACACTATCAGTAATTATTGCACATAGTTCAATTGCTCGTGTTCCTTATCAACTAATTTGTATTTATTTTTACAAAGATAATCAATATTTTTGTTTGTAGATTCGACAACTCAATCAACAATCACAACCGTAATAACTACAAAGGCAGCTACTGAACAAGTAACAAACGACAATGATAATGATAATCAGACTAAACTTACACAATCCGGCACACCTGGAAGGGATAGTGATGATAGAACGACAACAACTATTCAAACGATACCTATGGTAACAACAGAAGGAATACCAACTGAATTTTCGCAGACGACTATGGAATCCCGTAATAGCGTTTCAAATGATCAAGTAACAAACGACCCTAATAATCAGACTACACTTGAACAATCCTCCACAATTGGAAGCGATAATAATGATAGAACGACAACAACTATTCAAACCATACCTATGATAACAACGGAAGGAATACTAACTGGATTTTCGCAGACAACTATGGAATCAGGTGTTAGCGTTTCAAATGATCAAGTAACAAACGACCGTGATAATCAGACTACACTTAAACAATCCTCCACAATTGGAAGCGATAATGATGATAGAACGACGACAACTGTTCAAACTATACCTATAGTAACAACGGAAGGAATACTAACTGAATTTTCGCAGACAACTATGGAATCTGCTGTTAGCGTTTCAAATAATCGACAAACAACTTCTGAAAATAACATAAATGAACAATCTACTGCACCAGCGGGTGTTTCTACTCCAAGCATGACACTTTTGACTACAAATATTATTGATCAAACTGATTTGACTACCCCTCAGGCCGAGATTCCAAGTTTAACAACGGTGAACAGTATCTCCGAAACACCAATTTCAAGTCCTGAAACCACAATGAATCATGAAACACCTTTCAATGACATTACTGATGTACCAACAATACAATCTACAATAGCTACGGATATAACAATTACGTTAAGTAATTCAATTGCCCCTTCTAATAATAATGATGACGAAAATACTTCCAAGGATCAAAAGTTGAGTAGTGATAATCTGACTACACGTTCTATGAATACTGATATAATTATGACGACAGCCATAATGGATGGATATGATACAGAGGGAAATAAAAATACTGGAACAGTGAGCAGTACTTCATCATTATTAACTACGACACTTCAACAAGGGGTTGAAGACCATAGTTCTAGTACATTTGCCAATACCCCGCAAACTATGGAAACAACAACTAACTTCGAAGCAAGACCAGATACACAAACTATGCAATTGATAACAGATTCGAATGTTAGAACTTCTACGTTTGGATTTACTGAAACTACTTTGTTAACTACCAACACGGTAAAAGATGCGACAAATATTAATCAGTCAGAGGGTACAATCACTGATTCTATAACTGAAAATGTTCAGTCCACTACTGAGTCCTCAATTCGTTTATCAAGTAATCCAGGAATGGATAGTTTAACTAGCAGAGTCACTGCAATAAATACTAATACTGAAACTACATTTGAAGCAACAGTAAATTCACCCACAGTTAGTAGCGTTGATCCGATAACAACACCAAGTGAAGAAATCACCAAAACTGTAACAGACACAACTGATGTTAATAATTCAGACAAGACAATCACAGATTCGGTCACTGAAAGTATTCAGTCCTCTACTGAATCCACAATTCAATTATCAACTAGTCCAGTGGTGGATGGTTCAACTAACAGAATTACTGCAACCGATGCTAATGGTGAAATTACTTTTCCGACAACAATAAATTCATCTACTGTTAGAAGTGATGGTACTACGATAACAATGGATAGGGAGACAATTACTACGATAGAAAGCACAACAAACATTAATCAATTTTTAACTACAATATCTACAAGTGAGACTGAAAATAAAGAAACTAAAAATTCACAAACCAAAACCATGATAGATACTACGATTTCGACATTGTCTACTGATATGAACACAAAATCTGATACACCGAGAAATATTGCTACCGATTCTAATAACTATACAATTGAAACTATTAATGATGCTACAACATTATATAATATAAATGATGTAACAACTGAAACAAATGAATTATCTTCAAAAAATGTAGAATCTACTTTAAGCACTGAGATTAATACAAATGTTCGTATTTCCGTTACTATGAACAACCTACCAACGGAAAGCATTACTGATATAACAACTTCTACTGAAACAAGTGGCATAACAACTATAACAACTTTAAATCAATTTTCCTCAACTGTAAGATCTAATTCAGAAACTGTCGAAGGTATAACCACATCTACTATTGATTCCGATGCAAATACGCGCATTTCAACCACTGAATCCAATAATATTGCATCAGGAAGTACAATTGATGTGTCTGTTGATACAAGTGACGGCATAACTATAAAACCTTTAAATCCATTTTCTTCATCAATAACAACAAACTCAGAAACGCCGGAAACTATAACCACATCTACAATCGATTCTAATTTAAATAGCCGTACTTCTACCAATGACCCGAATAATATTGCAATAAGAACAACGATCACTTATGATACCACCAACAACGATTTAACAACTTTAACAACATCAAGTAATGTTTCGCCGTCGATTACAGATTCAATTACGAATACTATGGAAACCAAATCTACTTTAAATACTAATACAATCGATTCCGATACAACTTTAACAGTGTTTGAAAGTTCAAATAGTTTTAAAACAACGGTTGAAGATTCTAATTTTGATATAACAACAACACAAAGATCAACTTTGATGGATTCAGTATCAGAAAATACAGATCATACAACAATAACATCAAATTCTCAATCGACAGAAACGACTACGATGGGAACATCACCCTACGTATCCGTCATTCCTACAGAAGATGAGCAATCGCCTAGTACAGTCTTAAGAACTCAAACAACTATTGTAGATCATACTACAATAACAACAAATTCTCAATCGACAGAAACTACTACCATGGGCACATCACCCTCCACATCGGCTATTCCAACAGAAGATAAATTATCTAATACAGGGTTAAGTAATCAATCAACATTAAAAGATCAGGGAACCGAAACAGGAAGCACAGCAATTGAATCAAGTAACGCTAACAAATTTAAAGTTTAGAAAAGTTTTATTTATTTTTTCAAATATAGGTGAAGTATCTACAACTCTGGCAAGCAATCAAATTGAATCCACTCAAACAAAATCGACAATCAGTGCTTCAACTGATAAGAATCAATTAATGTCAACTAAAAAAATAACGGATGGTGTTATCACAAGTGCTAGTAGCACAGATTCTTCAAAACGTGAGATCTCTACAAATAGTGATAATACACCAAGTGCCGTCGAAACATCGACTGTAAACACTATTAAAAGTGCTGGACTTGTGAACGCATCTTCATTAAGTTTAAGTAAGTATGCATATAATGCACAGATGTGGTTATAATTCAAGAACACTTAACAATATTTATATAAATTTAGGTGACAAAGTTTCTTATATTGTAACTGGACTAAGCATCGCTGGAATAGTTGGTTTAATTGCTTCATCCGCGATAATAAAACACTTAAAACGACAACGCAGTATTGACACGGAAACAAACGCACCATTTAATATGTATTCCGGCGATATTGTTGAACCCGAAAATATGGATAACTTTCCAGTTCTTAGATAAATATTATTTTGTATTAGCCAATATCTGAAACACGCACAATTTATATTTTACGCTTGATTCTTAATTGCGCAACTTTGCATGTAAATTTTACCTGAAATGTACACATTAAATTGTCGTCTATTGTAAGTAATGCGGCTGCATTATCGAAATCACAGTAATTTGGAGCTGAGAAAAGCGTTACAAGTTTGCGATTTCCAAAAAATTCGTATCCATCTTCTACAACCTGCACCACAATGATATAAATATTAATCTCATCTGCTATTTGTAATGCATACCTGATGAGCGCGTATGATAAGATCCAAATCATGTTTTTCCAAAAACTTATTAACTACGTCGATTCCGAAAACGTATGAAACACCACGGTCGTTTATTCCCCAACCTTTTACATTATCGGAAGGATCTGACCATAATATATCTGTAGTAATTCCTACAGAACCCAAGAACAGTTAAATAATGATATAGAAATGCACAATTAACATACCAAAAGCTAATGGGTCATGCATTGGTCTCTTTATATCCACAATTTGAGAAAGTTGCACTAATTCAGGACTAAGTCCTCCATGACAACAAAAGATCTTGTCTTCAATTACAGCTGCTAGAGGTAAGCATGCAAATACATCACAGAATTGCTTAAAAATTTTGGTGTTATAACGTCGCTTGCACTCATCATAAAATCCATAGGTAGTACAAATCGATTCGCACTCATGATTGCCACGTAGCAGGAAAAAGTTCTCGGGGAATTTAATTTTATATGCCAACAATAAACATATAGTTTCAGTTGACTGCTTGCCACGATCCACATAATCTCCGAGAAATAGATAATTTACAGTGGGCGGAAATCCACCATTGGCGAATATATTTAGCAAGTCACTGTACTGTCCATGAATATCACCTATAAAGCCAAATTTAACGAATTTTCGTGTAATTGTCGATTTCAAAGATTATTTTTCTTCCTTACCAACTACTTTAATTGGCGATTCCAACTCTAACAAATTCGGTTGTGACAAAAGCACTTCTCGACTTTTAAAACACAAATTTTTAATATCGTCTTCATTAATCTTGACTTTTTTATTACTCTGCCCACAAACAACTAGTAGTTGTTGTATTAATTTATCTACGTTAAATGACATGACGGCATTTAGAAAATTGAAGTTCAACTGAAGGTAAAATATCAACCTCATCACAGATAAATAATAATGAATGTATATCAATCATTTATATCTCTTATCATCCAAATTGACCGAATAGATAACAAATCGTTTGTATTGCTTTTGAAATATCATATACATTTAATACTAGAATCGTATAATATATATTGTATATTTTATCATAAACTTGGTGTTTGCGGGCTGATGTTCACATTGAAATACAAATGTTTTTGTTGCTGCTGCGACGCTAGTAATAATTTATACTTATTTTTGGGTTGATTCTTTCTTGTTACCAAGTGTACCAATTTCTTCAGCCAATAGCTTTCACCTAGAAAGAACTATCACATCAACAATTAGTAAGGGTTCGTAAAACATTCAATATGTAACTTACTTCAACGGCGATTGCAATCATATAGTGACACATTGGAAAGAAAAGTAGCGCGTCCCGGAATATATGCTGCTGGTACTCGTGTCGAGGGGGTAAATACATAACTTCGAAAAACGTTGCCATTTCTTCAGATGGACAAATGCATAAATAAGTCGTGAAACAAATCAAAGTCAACGAACAAACTAGCAGCCAAAAATTTGTAATAATGTGTTCCCGGTACGGTTTGCCTTTTGAGTATACTAATGCGAGCACAACATATTGGAAGCACGATACTGTAAATAGTACTGTATTCTCCCAACAAAGCACAATTTCGTCCTTTTCAACCGGATTCGGCTTATACCATACTTGCATTTTTAGATAACATAACGCTGCGTATTGTATAAACGCACAAAAGAAAATTTGTAAAATCATTGGTATTAAATTTGTGCCGCTTATTAACGAACCCATAGGCCGCTTAGGCACTAATATGTTGGACGGACCCTGACGACCAATTGTAACAGCCAAACTTGTAGTTATAATAAGATCGATAAAGAGAAATTGCTGATCTCCCAAAATTGAGTTATTTTTGTATAAGAGTATAATGGTAAAGAATTGTATCAAGCTGTACAGTGCCATATATTTGAACACTGCAAAGCTGGTGACTAAAGCACATCTTCCCTCTAAAATCAAGTGCATTATGCATGATATGTTATCAATGCTTGATGTAAATGGGGCAGCAACACTAGCCTCAGCCTGTGAAAGTGACACACCAATATGAGCCGCTTTCAGAGCACCACAATCATTTGCGCCATCACCCACCATCGCAACTATGTAATCCAAACTTTGCAAACTTTTTATAAGTTGCGTTTTATGATCTGGTTGAAATCTGGCAAATACTACTCCTTTCAAAAGTATAAACTGCAGTAATTGTGGATATCGTCTTAACTTACTCCATGTATCACCAACAATCGCAAACTTATAGTTGTCATTGGTTAAATTAATCACCGTGTCTTGTCTATTTCTTGCATTCGTATTTCCCACATGTTCGCCCACGATTTGCATATCTCCATTACTCGTTTCTTGCAAATGCGCCAACAAAACGTCGTCACTGATCGCAATCATACCACATTCTCTAGCTACACTAATGGCAGTCATAACGTTATCACCGGTAATCATAACTGTACGAATCTGTGCTGAATGAAGCGCCGTGATTACTGGCGTTGTCTCATCCTTTAGTGCATTCTGCATTACTACGAATCCTAAGAAAGTTAAATCACATTCAACCTTCTCACGTTTTACCTTTTGCGCATCTTTCCACTTGAACTTGGTTGGTAGTTTCTTGTATCCTAGTGCAATAACGCGGAAGCCTTGAGCAGTAAATTCAGCCAACTTTGAGTAGAAGTCTTCTGGAATACTTTCAGCCACACTTAAGGATGCAATCTTTTCAGGCGCACCTTTCGCAAAAGCCACCATCCCCGGTGCGCCAAGGATTCGACAGATTACAGACATTCTCTGCAAATTGGAGGAAAACTGAAACTGTCGAATTATACCAATCTCATAAGTATCCATGTCTGGCATGTAGTCATATTCTGCAGTCTTCTTTAAAAATTTGCTGCTTGGCCGTACGACTGTCGGTGCAAGAACATCAAAGTTAGTTTGTTCTTCGCCAGGCTCTTCTAGTTCCCAGTGCGTCGACTCAAACATGTTTAAATCCAAAGGATCTCCATTAATCACACCCGAAATCCTTGTCAGTGTATGACATGAAGCCATTGCTTGCACAATTGGTTCCTGCTCGTCTAATGTAGTTACATCTTCGGTTGGGTCAAGGAATTCTCCTTTTTTGGCTGGCAAAGTGGAATACAATTCGAGACCTTCATGCGTTAATGTTCCAGTTTTGTCAAAGCACGCAAGTTTTATCTTGCCGCCAATGGGTATCCTAGGAGGACTAATACAATAAATTTGTAAATTTTTTAAACGTGTTTGACTATTAACTATTCCAACGGTCATAGCTGCTGGCATAGCCGGAGGCACCACAATGGTAATAATATCTAAAGCACGAATTATCATCTCTCTAAGATCAGCCTACAAATAATTGAATTAGCATTGCATTTAGACATCCAAAACATGAAATTACCTCTCGAACAGCATACAGGTAAATGCAGTAAGTCATACCAATGGACGCAATGAAGAATAAGCAAGCAACAAACTTCATGCTGTCCTTATAAAATTTGAAACCAACCGGAGTTGGAAACATAATACTCTTAACAAGACTTCCCTTGGTTGTATTAAAGCCAGTACTCATCACCCTGGCTGTAATGTGTTCACCTCCATAAAATCGTCCCTGGATGACATGCGTACCCGCAAATAAAGTGTGAGCTTTGTGCTTAGTTGGTGAGTATATTTCTTCAGATTCATTTGGCGGCGTTTTAGTGACTGGAACACTTTCACCAGTTAACATGCTCTCATTAACAATAACATTGCCTGATAGCAGAACAGCGTCACATGGCATAGTGCATCCGGTCCTTGGTATAATGATGATTTGGCCAGGTACTAGTTTACTAGGATCAATTGTAATTGCTTCTGGTTTTAAAATTAATTGCTTGGGTAAAACTTGAACATCGCCGGTGGAACTTGAAGATGTAACAAGCGCATGTAGAGCTTCACTTTGCTAAAAATAATTGTATTAACATTATAATTAAACATTAAATCCTGTAAATTACCTTTCTAGTTTCTAATAGAGCAGTAACAATTGAAAAACTCGTCAAAATAACCACACAAACTGCATAAATCATATAATCATCAAAGAACCATAATACAACTGAGAAAACTTGGAACACATAGAATGGATTGAAGACTTCTTCTATAAATAATTTCCAGTAGGATTTAACTTTCACGTCAATTCTATTAGGGCCAAATATATCTAATCTATTCCCAAAAGAATCAATAAATGAATATCACATACTCCAAATAAAACAAAGAAATTACTCACAATTTGGCTTCTTCAAAATCAAATAATCCTGTGGAATTTTGTACTATGTCTTCTAGCGTTAATTGAGGCATTAATTCATTTAAAGATCCAAATGCGCATTTTGCTGGAATCCATACATATTCAGTATGTTGGTAAACAAACTGTCTTAGCAATGTGCAATCAACAGATGGCAAATCAATATTGACTGTGGTAACCTCAAGCATTGTAAAATTTCCATAGTTATCACATACAAGTACTGAAGTGGCAGCGCTTAATGAACACTTTTGATATAAATAGGTTTGTAGTTGGGGATACCATGCAACCAATGCATAAGGAATTCCCAAAAGCACCAATGATATGAAATGATAAAAACATCTTCGAACTAATGAATAAGTATAGCCTTCCACTCGTATTGCAGTATCGTCTTCGATTTGGTTACTAATAATTTGTTCATGTAGTTCACCAATTGGCTCATACTCTACAAGCACATAGTTTCCATCAGTGGTTAGATAATAAATACTCAAAAATTGCACAAGTGGCGTAAATACCTGATGCTCTGTTGGACGTTGACATGGTTCCAACTCATATGCGAGGCCTCACAATGAAAATAAATAAGTGACAATGCGAACCAAAGAAGAAACACAAAAAGATCTTGAATTGGCTAAATTAAGGGAGCTACATGGCCGTTTACTATAACACAGCTGCGCAACAACTGAACATGCTCCCAGTTGTTTACCACTCATACAAAGTGTTGACAAACTTGTAAAATGTACGTAGTTCGCAATTGTACCGCAAGTTGCCATATATCTTCTTTGAATTCGCACAAATTGTAGCTCATAATTCAAATGAATTTTAGATAAGACGTCTGATTATTTAGATTACAACTACTAATCGTGGGATAAACCTCCACATGTTGTTTATGAATAAATGCGTTTTATAAATTTAACGTGCTAAGACACATTTTCTATGTTATTGACCCTAGATAAAATGTTACTTTTGCTGAAATTGCAAATGAAACGCAAATAAAGCGTTATCGCAAATGAATAATAGAATAAAAATAAATTGGAATCTTTCAAATAATGTGTTATCAACAGTAATTAAATAATTACACCACAATGTTTTCACGCATGAATAAATTAATATTTTCACTAGTTGATAATCGTTATCTGCGCACAAGGAAGATTGTTTTTCAACTTTTCCTTTTCCAATTTAACGGAAAGTTTATTTTTTAATGACGTTCAAGTTATTATTGGAATAATAAGTTACGGACAAGTTTACAACGAACACAATGGTCTTTATCTTAATGAAGAACTTAATTAAATTTGTCTGTTTGCTACAATATTTATCTTGAATATAATTATTATTACGTATACTCGAATGTGTAACACGAAAATATATAATAAATACTATATCATCATTTATTGATATTACAGAACTACTGATCACAATAATGACCATGACACCTTTGTGAAGATAATGGCAATAATAAATTATTGTTACACATTTTATTTTATTTTTTAATATTTTATTCTCTTTATGTCCTATTGTTGTAAACCGCCTATTGCATCCAAACAACTATTCAATATTTAAGTGCGCTGATTATTTTATAACAAAAGTTATTAAAGAGAAATCATTTTAAGCAGTATTGATGCTGTTTTGACTCTATATTTGTTATTGACTTACATCTGATTCAAGGCCGGAAATAATAGTTTTCATTCCGTGTAAATAAATTGCTTTATAGCGTGATTGCAAAATTGAGTGCCTGTATAATATTATGCACCAGGCTAGTGATAACGAAAATCAGGAATGGAAAGGCAGTCATAGCTCGATCTCCTCGGCTTGGGATGGGCCGCCTGAGGACTATTATAAGATATACGAGCTCGGAAAAATCGAAATGGGTCACTTGTAGGCTTCCGAGGCCTCTTAAGAATTTTTATATGGCATTCTAAGGAATCAAACCGAGAACGCTCTGGTCTCTTCGTAGTCTTCAAGCATTACACAAAGGACTGCTTTCCCTATAGCCGGAATTTGCATTACAATCTGAATATTGTTTAAAATTTTTAAATAATTCAATAAACAAGACTGTTCAACCTCCAATCAACACGCTCGAAATTTGGATGCGAAGCCTTCAACCCACAAAAGCTGTATTTGTTTCTACGATCTACGTTCTTTGTTAAAGTCTTTCTGTTATTTCAATTTATTGATAATTCAATAAGTATACAGGTCTACTAATCATCGCCGCCAAGGCATCGGGCCATGAGATATTTAAGTTACATCCTTATGACAGGACCAATTTCATAGTGATCTAGTGATGGTTTTTTAAGAAGGTCATATATTGTATTTTCTGTGAATAATTAGTATTAAAGTATAACGCTTATAATTTTGTTAGTACCAGGTACGTTGTCAATACTCAAATTATAGGCAACTCTTAGTTCTTGAGCACTGGGTCATAAAAACATTAAGCTTATATTGTAAGCAGTGAGTATTGCCTATCATCTTATTGATTGGTTAGGCAACGTAACCATCATTAAATTAATTAATATCATGGAAGATTATATTTGAATACATATACTCCGTAACTTTCACATATTTTAAAATAATATTGCAATTTTAAATTAATTTGTATAAAATTTCCGTAAACAAGTAAATATCAAAATGTCTTCCAATATGAAATCAATTGTCAACACATAACCTGCAAACCAGCAACAAACTGAGATAAATCAAGATAAATACTGTTTAAATGGGCAGTGTAAGTAACGATTGTAAGCGTTGCGTTGTAAAACAAGTGTAAAATGGCATCAATAGCAACAATTATTTCATCGGATGTAAATATTCACCGCTTGCCAGTAAACAGTGAAGAACATCAATTTGCAAACTGGACAATAAAGTATACAAAAAGCCATATTCTCCACTCACAATGTAAAACAGCAGATAAATGCGCCAACAATACATCTGAAAGATGTGCATTTTGCCTGTGAGTATACAATACGTTGCCTACAATTACCATCAACTGACAATGCACTTACTTTGCAGCTACACAAACAGCCTCGAATTGCCACATCTACCAGAGATGGTATTTCCAAACAACATTTTATATGTAATTCATAACAATGGAGCCTCAATTGAATTCAATTCATTAAACGCTCTACAATGTGTTTGCAATAATTCATTACCTTTTAAAGTTGCTTGTTCAGAAGCATGGAAAGAATCCAGGTAAGCCTTATTAACTTAATGTAAGTTACATAATTAAATCACTATCACAAAACAAATATTATGCCAGGCCTCAGCACTTATTGGAAGAGAAGATCAAACCATTTGACTGGACTTTTTCAACAAATTACAAAGGCACAGTCAAAGGATGTTGCAAAGTTGAAGCCACAGAAGAAAGAATTGATATGGAGCGCCTCAAAGAGAAAGAAAAAATACTTTTCTATCAAGATATAATGCTGTATGAGGATGAGTTACATGATAATGGAATAGCTCAATGTACAGTTAAAATCAGAGTGATGCCAACATCATTCTTCATTTTGTTAAGATTCTTTCTACGCGTTGATAATGTATTGGTACGCATTAATGATACGCGTTTTTATCATGATTTCGCCACTAATTACGTCCTGCGTGAGTACACCAATCGGGAGTGTAGTACACAGGATATCAATCTACCTTTAACAGTATTTGGAGATCCAAATATTTTACAAACTCATATGCCACTTGTGAGCCATCAGTATGAAAAGTTGATATTCAACAATGATGCTGATGCAAATAATAGCAACAGCTAAAGAAATTATTTAAGATATTGTAAGATTATTTTCCAATATATTATATTACTCATCAATATTTTGTACAATATCTTTTGCTCTGCTTAACTTAACTGAATCCACATTTGACTCTGCATTGGAGTCTTCTATGTTGTCTGTTTCAATTATTTTAACAGCAGCATCCAGTAGATTCTTCTTAACTTGCCCTCTACTTGCTTTAAAGTATTCCAGTGTTGTGTTCCATAAGGTATCAGGTAAACATTCTTTATCATATATATGATTGATAATCCATTGTTGTGTCATTTTACTAAATTTCCAATTTTGTTTGTCATTCTTCCAGGTTTCCAAGTACTCAACAATACGCACTTTGTACTGATTACTTGTGTTCTCGCGTTTTACTTGTTCACGCTCCTCCTGTTTCAGTTTTTTTCTAGACTTTTTCGGTTTTTTCTTAGGGAGTATTTGTTTTGTTTGCTCTATTTCTGCATTATCTCCCAATTCCTCAACAACCTCTTGTGTGCCCGTTTCCTGAAGCTTCCTTTTCTTTGATTTCTTCGCTTTCTTAGGTGGTTTTGTAGATAGATTGCCTGTTTTGCCTTCTATTTCACTACTAGATTTTGGAATACATTCTTGGTTAATATTTACATCAGGTGTTTCATCAATAACGGGAACCTTGCGCTTTTGCTTTTTCGGTTTACGCACTTTCGTTCCGGTATTTTCAATATTACTTTCACCCATTATAATAAATTATTTGTTTACAACATCACTGAAACTCTCAGATTCAAAACATGTGGAAAATTAGGGTTATGTCTCCACTTCCACTCAACAAATAGGTTAGATACGCCCTCTAGACATGCGTTCTCTTTTGTACAATTTAAAAATCAAAGAAATAATATAATTAATCATATAATTAATAATAAACCTCTTAACAATCATCTAGAATAGAAAATCAAAATTGTTATGTTTGAAATACTTAAAACTCATTTTTCCAATATAAAGTGTACGAAAACATCTTTGACAAGAAAATTTCATCTCCAGAAACACAAATAAAGTTTTTACTGTATTACGTTCTTGCTGATACCCTAATTAAATCTGGTCAAAACAATATGATTCATCACGTCAATGATCATGCATAATTATTACATAATTAAACAACCTAATGATTTGCGAACGCACTTTGGACCTTCTCATGCGTTCGAGGTAATTCGCGGTGCACGTCATTACAGCACGTTCGTTGCTGGAACAAAAAGCGCGCTGAACCTTGTACAATTGTAATGGGATATAGCGATTCGACAATCATAAGTAGCAATCACTGATTAGTCAAAAATAAACTCATAATCAACGCTCAAATAGTCACCAGTCCGCCGTGTGCGCTTCGTGCTGATAATTCGCTCGTCGTACGATATATGTTTACAAGTGCAATAAGATAATTCTTGCGTATCTTGAACGTAACACGCCGCCAACAATAAGTACTTTACTGCCCGTGATTACACTTGCAACAATTTCACAATGGAGAACAAGAATAGCGAACAAAGCGAGCAGGTAAATAAATATATTTTATTATACCCAATACTATTTAAGGCATTAAAATCATTATCTCCGTGCAATTAAGAGTTGGCGAAACAACATGTTGTTTATTAGGATAATTCGTTATTGCATTTTGCAATATAAAATATTCTGCAAAATGTGTCATTTAATTTGATAAAAAAAACAATAATTGTAGGTACTTTGAAGTTGTCTATTCAAAGATAAAACGATTAGATAGATTAAAAACATAATGCAATCATAATTATTATTTTGGACTTTAAAATATGTGTGAGTCCATTACATTATTGGACTTGTACTTTGGATCCATCTGTAGAATACGCTAGACTTGTTAACACCATCAACATCTTAAAACCGCGTTGACTCAGTTTAATAAATGGATGACTGTACTTTAATTCAACATCCGCTTACCCGTAGCCCAAAGTTCTTTTACATATGTATCATCGATTGATTACAACACACAACTCGAGGAAAAAAGATAAAATAAAATATCAGCGTACAAGCCTATATAACATCCGCGTGCGCGTGTAGTTTTCGGTTCAGCATTTTATCAATTTGCTGGTGCATCAGCCGATCACCAGACACAGCTAGCGAGTCACACAACGAGTTCGTCCAATTTCATTTCACTTTCATCCCAAGCACCCGCAGCATCACGTTTCGAGCGGTCGTGTAGCTGTAATTAACAAATCAAGATCTAACATTGCACCAACTTTACTTTTTATTCGCTAACCAGACAATTGTGTCATCATCTTAAACTGTAAGTATTCACAAGTTCAAGTCTTGATAACGCTAGATATATTCAAGAACACGTGGATTTGCATTTCTCATAAATATTAATAACTCATTAATTCATTTACTGCATTTCACAAATTCATTTATTGCCAATGACCTCAGTCTTTGCTCATCAAGACATTTTTTGTCGTCGCCGTTTCGGTGCAATTGCAATATTGTTTAATTCAAGGTTGCAATCAACTTGAAAATAGAAAGTTGCAATCTTAATTAACACACTTAGATTGAAAGTTTTCAAAACTGACATTTCTAATTAAAACATTTAAAATTCAGAAATTGTCATATATACAAACATATTTGACACGAGTATTAATTAGATATGCTAAAATCCACAAGTAAAAATTAATTTATTTTTTTCTAACACGTTTTGAAGTGAGTTATTTACTTAGAAGATATGAATAACGTTATTAATGACGTTCTTCACACGTTCGGTTGGGATCAAGTCAGCGTGAACGAATCGCATCCACGAACTTATTGCGCTAACGATCTGAAAAAACTTAATTTAAACGACAAAACTTACCGTAAACGACGAACTTATGAAGTTTTCATTATCCGAGTATAAGCAATTGTATAAAGCAGTTTCTTTGTTTAATACTTGAAAACCCCGATGTAATTTCAGATGCCAGGTCAAAATCAGGATATCAGCACCTCAGGCATCAACCTTGAAAGTGTGAATCGTATTTGTAAACTGCCAATGGTCGAAAGCACTTTGCAAACCAGCAAACATGTTTACGAAAAAGTCAAAGTAAGTTGCAGCACTCTAGAAACTTCTTTCCTCATTGGTTTTCTTCAGGACTACAACAGCCTTACAAACTGGACAATTTCAACTGCAGAGAACACCGTGCACAAAGCAGTAGAAGTGGGCAAACCATACGCTGTTCCAGTGGTGCATTCCTTGGAAGGACCAATTAAGAAAGTAGATGACATCCTTTGCAGTGGTTTGGATTTTGTAGAGTCTAAAGTACCCGCAGTTAAATTGCCACCCGGTGAGGTAAATACTTAAAAAATGTTTGATCGTTTATCCGTTTTGTTTAGACCTACCTGTGCACTATCCATCAATCATTCGAGTTATAAACCGAAACACATTCAGTTTTTATCGCAGCTTTACGCATCCACCAAGGAATACATTTCCAACAATCCAACCGTTGTGAGTGCCTGTTCCGTGGTGAAACCAGCAGTTGATACAGCGAAAACGGTAGTCGCTTCGGCAGGATCCACCGTTAGTTCGACTGTTCAAGGTATGTAATAGTACAAATTATTTGCCACTTAATGAACTTGCAAGCTAATCGAAAACGTATTTGAAAAACTTTATGAGTAAAACCCAAATTAGCATCTTATTATCGACCCGATTGTGAGGCGATTGCCAATAAAATTTCATCACGGCCACTAAACGAACTCAGATTTTAAAACAAACCGCCTTCCAATCAGTACTTAATTTTATTGTGATTACCAGCGATAAAACGCAGCATGTTTACATCTTAACCTAACTTAGTAAATTGCCCACCACCAATCGCACCGGAAACGAATAAATTCAAAAACATACATACGTGTCTACCGTTTAATAGACAGCAGAGAATTGCGGTGCAACGTCTACTTTGGCATGGTTGTTTTACTAAGCTGTTTAATGAGATTTTGTTTTACAGGCGCGAAGAGTATGGTAGAGCCGGCGATTGAAAATGCGAAAAAAGCAGTGGAACCAGCCTTCGAACAGGCGAAACACATCGTGGAGCCATACATTGAGTCCTCCAAGGAGAAAGCAGCAGCTCTACGCACCTACAGTCACCAAAAGGTCGACGAGTACCTCAACAGCGGCGCTGGCGCGCAAGAAGGTAATACCACATTGTCACACACTCATTATCATCGACATTCATTTTCTGACACTTCCTTCGAATCGAGCTGGAGCGACAGTACCTACAGCTCGCCATTAAGTAGTTTGCTAAAACCCAATCCACAAAGGGATTTTGTCTAATTCAAGATACACTTTCAGCCAATGAAACTGTGCCACCAGCGTCACCACCATGTTCAGACATCCAGAAAGCCGAGTGATTTCTACAAGTGCCAAGTTAAATCATATTTCTATTCTCTGGTACGATGCTAAATTCTCGTTCAGTCTTGGATCAATATTAGGGTTCATCATGAGTATATTATTTAAGATTTTTAAGTGTATTGTCCCACAATCATGTCCATACTCTCCATTATTTTAAATTAGTTAAATAAACGTTATATTATTATAAAAATATCGCATTTATTGCCTGTCAAAAAAATTCATATTTTGCATTTCCACCATTTCGTTTTGTTCAACACACAGATAAAAACATCAAACGCTGTTTTATTGCCTCGCTTGTTGTCGCTCGCGTAAAGCGTTTGAAGTGGGCTCTTTATGTATGATTTCGTGCGAATGAAAAATGGCTCTGGGAGGATGTTTAAACGGTCAGCCGAACGGCGAATTTGCGCGGTAGCGGTAGAGAATTGAGAAAAACAAGCGCTATACGCCGCCGTTTGCACATATAACAAACGGTGATGTCTGAACGTAGATTATTTATAATTCGCATCTTCGGCGCGGTGGGCGATTTGTTGTTAACTGCAAACGGTCCATGCATACGAATTAGAGTATTAGATTTAATTGCAAATTGGCAACTCGTGTCACTTACATGAATCAATAGTGCATCAGTGACTCGAAAATGTTGGTATTTCTCATGCTCATTTGGAGCTGCGTAGCCCTCCTAATCATTCACAACAAACGACGTCGTTTAGTTGATTTGGGCATGAAATTACCCGGTCCTCGACCTCTACCCTTCGTTGGCAACGCGTTGATGTTCATTGGCAAACCGGAAAACACTTTCAAAAAATTTGCTGTGCTAAATAAACAATTCCGGCGCATTTTAGCCCTTTGGATGGGCCCAAAGTTGACAGTGATGGTCTTCAACGCTAAGGATGCTGAAGCGATCTTGAAGGCAAAGGGTACAGTCAAAGCTGACGAATATCAATTTCTTCGACCTTGGCTTGGCAACAGTATCTTAATTAGTGAAGGTAAGACTATTCAATCTAAACTTTTCAAATCAAAATTTTCCATAGTTTCTCCAAATCTAAAAAGTTTTAAAACTCAAGAAAAACTTTAAATGAAGTGTGATAATCAAGTGTGTATTACTGCAATTACATAAAGCAATAAACGAAATAACTTTCGTCTTCGTCAGTTGCAAATTTTGACAAAAGTGATATCACAATTCGCAAATGCGCAAAACAATTACGAATGCAGAAAATAACCAGCAATAAAATAAGTGTCTAAGTGTTATGGCATTCAAACTTGGAAGAATTCAAGAAATACAATTATGTTCAAAGGAATGAAATTCAAACACAACAAGAAGCTCCTAACGCCGGCATTTCATTCGCACAATTTGCGACATTACATGCGCGTTTTCAATCGCACTGGGCACAGTATCATCGAAGAATTGTTAGGACACGTCGGCGGCAAAGAATTCGATGTCCATCCGCTTCTGAGCCTCTCAACCATGTTCGCGCTCTTAGGCAAGTAGTTCATTTGAAAGCATTATAAAAACGTAATGGGTGCAATTAAGACAATTATCGCTACATACAAAATGAGCTCGAACTCATTTGCATTAATTTCGTTTTGTGTTGGCACTTTAAGAAACCTCTATGGGCGTCAAGAAAGAAACGCTAGGCGCGCAAACGATGAAGTACATTGAAGCGGTGGAAAGACTCGGTCGATTCGCCCATGAGCGCACATACAAGGTCTGGCTACGTCCAGAAATCTTCTTCAAATACTCCCGACTCAAGCAAGAACAAGACAAGTACTTAAAAGTGGTGCATTCTCTTACCGAGGACGTCATCCGTGAACGCCGAAGGGAATACGAAGCTAATAAACTGAGTCTGAACAGTAATGACGTCAAATGGCCCATCTTTCTGGATAAATTCTTCGAAGCGAAGGACGATGAAACTGGAACTGGTCTCTCCGATGCAGACATCAAGGACGAAGTTATGACCATGTTGTTTGCTGTACGTAACTCTACTTTCTTTACACTCTCCAAGTAAACGAACCGTGTCAAGTTACATAAATATATTGGATTAATTTTAGGATAAGTACTTAATTCATTTGTACATTCCAGGGTCAAGATACAACCTCAGTATCAATAGGCTTCTGCTTGTGCATGCTCGGTCTTGATCAAATCGTACAGGTGATTATCCTAAAGAGCATAATTACAACCACTTATCACAAACTATCCTCAATATAATTAACTATGAATGAGCATGTAAAACCATGATTACAGGAGAAAGTACATAAAGAAATTGAACAAGTATTAAGTGCAGATCAATTTGAAATTACTTATGAAGACTGCAAACGACTAACTTATATGGATCAGGTAATCCAGGAGACTTGGCGTTTATTTCCGCCAATTCCGCTGATTGCGCGCAAATCTCTCACGGAAATCGCACTGGAAGAATATACTTTACCGCGTGACTGCACAGTCGGTCTCCTAATCATGGCTATTCATCGCGACGAAACGCAATATCGAAACCCGCACGAATTCAATCCGGATAACTTCGAACCGGAGGAAGTAAAACGTCGCAATCCATACAGCTTTATTCCATTCTCAGCTGGACAGCGTACCTGCATCGGTAAGCAGCTCTTTTCTTCACTTTTTGTTCTTGTCTATAACTCTTCGTGATTTATGCCGCTCATGATGTTTCGTTTATTGCACAGGGCAACGCTACGCGCATCTTCTGATCAAGGTGACACTAACCCACATTCTTCGGCGGTTTAAAGTATTTTCGCAATTGCCCATCCACAAGTACAAACTCGCCGGACAAACGTCACTTAAGTTACGCAACGGCTTCATGATTAGCTTGCAGAAGCGATGATTTGTTGAACCACAAAATCCGATCGATTGAATGAAGTATTTATACATTACTTCAACGCTCTGCACGTGTACATTATTTATACTTCTTATATATTTGTTTTGTTATTGCGACCAACATATTCAATCTTTAGCAACGAATAATAATAATCATAACTAAAAGAAAGTTTACATTCACTGAATAAAAATGTTTAATTGCTTTCTATTCTTTATATTTTATTATTTATTCCTGTTTGGTGAGTCTGATAACTATGATCAATGAGAATAAACAAAATGTCAAATAGTGATTCGTTTGCTCATAAGAAAAATACATCAAAAGTAGCACATTAAAGGATTTCATTATACGTTATCAACTATCCATCACTTTTGAACTTTTGGATTTTATCACTCACTCATCCCGAATACTTCAATATGCTTATGCATGCGGGTAAACCGGAAAAACACCCCTTGCTTTCACGTTTCACGCTTTCAAACATTCGATGAATTTTTCTGAATTCCCGCCAGCCATAAATCAACATTTTTTGCTTCACTTGCGGCTCTAATATGTAGTTGGAAATAGCGAGCTTAAAATGCCATTCATTTTTTCTTCTTTTCCGCTAAGCGCTAAGCGAGACGCGCACTGCTGTGAAAATAACGCATACATCGTGATTCGCATGCCAACTAACGAAAAATTCATATTGATTTTCTTTGCGTGCGGCTAACGGAAGACTTTCGACTGCTCAAAATAGCAGAAAATGTGCAGATTTACAGGCAGAAAATACACACATATCACTCGAAATATGCATGGCCACAAAAGAAGCGCAGGATGATGATAAATCCGCAACTTTATACAAATTATGGAAGATCAACTCTCAGCGCGAATGCGTGCTTCATTTGCATAACGCTCTTCGTCTGCCAATAGCGGATCGGATGACAAATGCGTTATAGCGGTTCGAAGGAGATCTCTTTATCAAATTTCGATTTTGTCTCCATTCGCCTCCAAGTTGGGTGCGTGAGTTGTGAGCGAATGCATAAATATTTGCGAGTTTCGTACGAATGTAAATGTCCCTCCTCGTATCGGCTGTGCTATTACACTGAACTTTCGTAGATAACAATTTGTACGATCGGCGGCTTCTGGCGCTGATTGCTCTCGGTGATATCGCGTATCACCGCCTCCATGGCCTCCTCCCAATCACCTTGCGCTTGCAACTTGCCCGTTTTGGCCTTCTGCGACGCATTGAACTTCCTCGGCATGGTGACCTGCATCAAGACCACACTCTCTCATTAAGTTTTTAATCATGATAATGAAAGCCATTGTGATATTAATTCATTAGCATGCGAATTCACTAACCACAGTGAGAACTTTGCGAAGATCGTGCTGGAACGCTGACACATCTAATCCAGGCCGATTTTCGGCCAACTTTCGCAGATTGTCCGCCAGCGGCCCGGAAAGCGCCTGCAGTTGCCGCCAAGATTGTGCATATTGCCGCCGCACCAGCTCGATGATGGTGGTGGTGAGCGCTAAGCCGATAAGAATGTACATCGTTGCGAAGAGCATGTACGTCGGCTTCTCTAATAAATCACGATAATAACAATCACTGAACGGAAATCTGAATGTGATTTGGACGCAATAATGCGAAGAACATAACATTTTATGCGCGTTTTCGCACTACCCAAGCAAAACAAAAAA
>JARJDV010009127.1:0-10972 GCA_030264675.1 Anaulacaspis nigra
AAGAGCAACATTCCAAGTTGATGAATGAATTTCAAGTTGCTCATCAGAAAATGTTTAAGCAACAAGTAAATGAAGAAAATCAGGAAAAGTTAGAGACAAATGGGTCAACAAAAATAGATAGTGCAATTTTTCCAACTAAAATGGGTGCTAAACCATTTCGAAATTCATATAAATTGAAGAATGTACGAGCGCCGCCTCCACCACCCCCTGTAAGTATCCAAAACAAATTATTTTTCTATAATAAACTGATTCCTAAACTTAGCGCCTTCCAGAAATAAATTTTGACTTACTGCTTCTTCAAATTATTCACCGCCCTCAAATACACCTCATGTCATTACCGCCACCCTGAATTTCTGCTAAAATAATTTGTTTTTCTTTATTTTCAGCTGCCCAGAACTGATTATAGTGATAATACTATTCAAATCAATTTGAAATCCAGAGCGCAAGATAATTTCATTCTGGATGATGCTCAAAGCAGTAATTTAAGATTCTCCACCTTCCATCAGCCGCCTCCGAGTCCTTCACCTGATTACGACATATCAATTATCCCCTAATCACCCCAGAAATCATAATAATTGTTGTATTTTTGTATATGCTGTGTAATTATTTAATTGTTTATAACTAATGCCAAAGTTGATGTTGTATCAAGTAAAGTATAAAAATCATTTTTCATAATTTATTAGTGGTAATTCAACTTTGAGCGATTTAACAAAATTGTTCTTGTCCTCTTGGTAGCGTGCCTTAATCAAGTATTCATTCGCCAGCTCGTTAGTTGGAAAGTCATAGCCACGAATGGCTTGTTGATACACTTCCAACAATTCCACGCATTCTTTCAATCGTGCTTGTCGATTGTCTTCATAGTAATACAACTGCTTGCATTTGTCCACGACAGTCTGAAAGCTAGAAATGTTGCTCGTCTCATTTGTCGGCGCAGTAAACACAGATTTCTGCTGTTGTTCGGATGACTTCTTGTCCGCGTGCCACATTCGCAACGAGCTGATGATCTTCTTTAGAAACTGTGACAAGTTCCTGCTACTTTCATCAGTCATGCTATGATTGGTCGTCGAATCGGATGGTTTTGAATTGACATTCGTGCTCAAATCGCTCGATGTGGTTGTTGGTATGCTTGTTTTGCTGTTATCAGTGATTGGAATAATGTCTAATAATTTGCTTATCAAATCACCGATGAATGGCATGTACATTTCCTGTTTGCATACCGATGCAAATGCTTTTTGGAATGTGGGCAGGCGAGGGTCACGATAAATGTGACATAAATTTTCAAATATTCTGCAAATGAGAACAGATTTTGAATATGCATTTGCACGCCCATCAAATTTAACAAATTACTCATAACGCGATGAATGCCGTTTTCTAACATAATTCCACGTAGAATGCAAACGAAAGATTGGAGGTGCTTGCAGACCGCACAAAACACTTCGACATGATTGATAGTTGTTGAATTTGTGACATTTATCCGCAACGTTTATAAATCTTGCGATTAATCGTGCGCGGAGCTGAAATTCAAATGATGTTTTACATGTTTGAATATAAAGTGTACTTCGTACCTTGATAGAATCATCTTTTAGTATTTCTGTTGCAATCAGCGAACCGATACGATGAGAGAAGGCGATTAACGCTGAAATATTTGGAGCATTTCTTGACGATTGCTGCCATAACAACACGGAGAGTTCTTCCGAAATAATGTTTAAGAATAAAGTTTTATCTATTAACGTTAATTGCATTGCTAACGTATGTGAATCAAAGTCCCAAGCGCATAAAGGTAAATCCATTCGCAAAGCCCGCTTTAATATTTGAAGTGATCGTTCTCTTGTGCTATTGTCAAATGTTTTTCTTGGTGCTAAAATGCCAATAAATGAATAAAGAAAGCTGATTTAAGTTGTTTGTTGGTTTACTTACTTTGATTAGCACTTGCTAATTTCTTGGAAGTTGGCGTAGAACGATGCATTATGGAGTGTTTTCTACTTTTCTTAACCTTTTTGAAATACGTGCTACTCACAGATGTGCAGTCTGATTCTAGATTATTCGCAAGCCGTTGTTTCTTATAATGTTTTCTTAAAGCTGTAAACGGTTTAATTAGTAGTACGTAATGATTAGTAATAAAATGCGTACTGTTGCCTTGAATTTTTTCTTTTAGTTGCTGATACTGCCTAATTTGATTCAAATGCAATTGCAAATCATGATAAGCTTCAGAAGCATGCTGAGGTCGATACCAATATTCCGGCGTCCAAAAGAGTATTAGGGGTGTTTTATGCGCATTTCTCATCATATGGCTATTGCTGTTCAAATAGTTATCCGAAGCAAGATTTTCACATGAAATCGAAGCGACGAGCTGTCGTCGTGAAACAGACAACCGCAATTCCGGTTCGAGTGGTTGACGACGGATATTTACTAATGAGACAGCGCGTTTCATCTGAAGCGTGAATCGTTCACCCTGATTGACATTCCATGGACCCAGACCGCGATAGAAATGCGGGAGCGGGGAAAATGCATAACGTCGACGATGCCTTGCGCGAATAAACGTCGATGAACTTTCAGCAGGATAGAGTTCCCACAGGCGAACTGCACTATTTGCCACCTCTTTGAAGTTAAACGGTTGATTGTGAATCATAGCCTGAACGCACTGGACATCAAAGTTCTAGAACAAATAACATGAACAAAAGGTTTTCCTAAAGAACCGCAAAATTCTAACCGGGGTAAAATCTTCTACTGATGTTACATCTTTTAGAAGCTCGTTTGGTTGACTTTGATTGGATATATGCGAATTCGAATTTCTTTCTATTGGAAGATAAAGCCCAGTTCTACAATTATCTTTTACGCTGCATGAAAAGCGATTAACAACAGTTGTTTGCTTTTCATATTGTTGGCACTGTGTAGAAAAAGAATATTGACTACCATCAGTCATTGTAGTACGGATACTTTCTTTAGACTTTACAAATTCTGCCTCCGTAGGCCGCATTTGCAACGGGGTGTATTTCATTGGAGAGTCTTCAAAGACTTTTCCTAAGTATAAATGTTTATCTGGCCATTTAGGTGGTAAGTTCTACAAAGTATTTCTAACAGATATTTCTATAATCTTGTACAGAATTTATTCTTACATTGTAGCAATCCCCAGCTGCATATTGATGCCAAATTTGTGAACGTCCTGATTGAATGCATCTTTTGCTTGAAACTAAGTACAATGTGCTATTAGTTGATGAAGTTGCTACTGATGTTTCAGAATGCGAAAAACTTGTGTCGTCTGGTGATAGGAACTTGATTTTTTCGCACCATAAATTCCAAAACATCTTCAACATATTTAATGTAAAATACACTTGTTAACTTAATTTCCAGCGAAATATTCACCTGACGATTCTCAAATCCACCTAATTCAAAATATAATACTTTGTTATTACAAAACCGTGCTTTGAGTGATTGTCGTTTGCGTCGATGGAACACACTCAAGTTGACACAATCAACAGGATAAACGGCAACTAATTCCAAAGTTTCAATATCTGGATCAATTCCAGGTTCAAATAACACTGAACTACTGTTAGCATTTGGCAAAATATCAGTGGCCACAACTAATTTCGAGGGAGTTAATCCTGAAACCAACTATAGAAATGGAATTCCTTTGAATTATTTTGCATACCTAAATTAACTTGCCGCAAACCCAAACCCTCACGACTGGTTTCAGCGAATGGACTCTCTACCAAAACCATATCTTCAAAGTCACAGTAATCGGAAAATAGTAGCTTTTGAATGCGATTTGTTGACATTCTTCTTCAGCGTGCGTTGTCGCGATTTCGCTTTTTAACACACAAATACGCATTGTTTTTAGAAAATAATGCGAAGTTCACTTTTGTGAGAAATGCGCTTGAACATGAAAAATTCTTGTAGAATTTGATGTCACAATATTTGTATAGGTCTTGACATGATTATAAGCTTTGACAATAGAAAATTATAACTGTGTATTTGACAATGATTCATAAATGCACAGATGAAATAACTTTTAAAGTTTTATTTCTATATCAAACCAATATACAATACTAAGCTAATTTAGTTGGTTTTACAAATGTGCGCTTTCTCTTCATCTTCCTTCTGGTCAATTCCAGTTTATTCAGTTCATCTTGTATTTCTGAGAAGATTTCTGTTTGGTCTTCTTCAGGGATAGTCCTCATGTACTCCTTCATAAGGTCATATTTTTCCCATGATTTTTCAAGTTGTTTTGCTCTAATGAAAAATCTTTCTGGTAGATCAATGCTTTCTATGCCCTGATAATTTGCCCTCTCATATCTTTGAAGCCATGGACGTGGCTTTAGTTTAACTTTTGTCCTGTTGATTGGTACTGGTGTACCTTCTGGTAGTATTTCAACTTCCATGTTAACATCAAATGTGCTGTATTCTGGCAATGCATCCCTTAGATACAACAAATCATCATCAAGGCGTTTTTCAAGCTTTAATACTTCAATCTTTTGAATAGTGGGATCATATAACTCATATTTTACTTCAATACCCTTAAAACATAAAAATTAGTGCTTAATTTTAATTCTTTTAAAAAAGTACCTGATGATCAATGACATTTCTTAATATGAAATTAGCTCTTAATCCACAACCCTCTCTCTTTATGCAGATTCCCACAAACTTATTTGGCTTTCCAGGAGCATGAACATCAGATGAAGTTACCATCATAATAGTACCAACATAAAATTCTGGAATATCAACAATGTTTCGCCTTGCCAACATGTCTTCTCTTTCTAAACGTTCTCTTATACTATTTCGAAATAGTACATTTGGATCTGGTAGAAACTCAGGATAAATGTGTCGTAATTCCGAAGTTATTTTACGTGATTGATCAGGTTTTTGATGAAATTTGTCATCTGGCTGGTTTGAAACACCCCGAGCAACTTAAAATAAATATAATATAAAGAACAATAACTTATTAAAATAAATTACTTACCATTCTTGTTTATTTTTATATATCTTGGAGAACTTTTAATTAGTTTAAACATTTTTACAAATTCATCAAACGACGAAATAAATTCATCAAAAAAGACAAACAATGGCACTAATTAGCACTCAAAAATAATGTTCTTTAAAAGGTTAGGTCTTTTTCCGGGATGATCCTTACGAAGCTAAGCACGAATCTGCACGAACTAGTAATTAGAAAATCTACGACTATTGACTATGTTTGAAGGTTAGGTGTGTTTACATCAAGGGCCAAGTTAAGCAGTGATCGAATCAAGTGGTATAATGTTTTATATCGTGTAAAGAAAATGGAAATTAACATCGAGACGGTAGTACGTATTTTGCCGGCGCAAGCAAATAGTGATATTATTTGTGTTCATTCTAATCCTTGCAATAATACAATCCACTTGGGAAATGCACAAACCTATGCCATTAATCATGCACTGCCTCCAGAATGTACACAAAGTGGATTATTTAATTCTGCAGTTGCTCCTTTATTGCATTTTCTCATGGAAGGATGTGATGTGTCAGTTGTTACAACAGGACAATCACAAGTGGGTAAATCATACACTATACTAGGGCCTGGCCTAAACTGTGCTGCAAGTGAATATGACTATGGCATCATTCCAAGGTTTATCAGAGAGCTATTCCTCAGAATTGATAAATGCAAAGAGAGAAATTTTACCACCCATGTTGCTTGGTCACAGATTTGTGGTGAGAATGTACAAGATTTACTATCATGTGGAAGTGTAGAGTGTAAATCAATAAATGAAGCATTTGAATTAATACAGCTAGGCATGACTAATATTGCACCAAAATGCGCCCATACATTATTTACCATCACATTAGAACAGCAATGGGTAATGGACAATTTGATACAGCATCGAGTATCAACAGCTAGCTTTGCAGACTTAGCCAGCTCTGAAAAGATATTAGTATTTGACAATCTGGGTGCACCACAAAGTATTCCTTCAGATCCTGGACTATTAGCACTACAGAAATGTGTGATGGCTTTGACAACTCCGTCTCATTATCCAGTTCAAGTACCATATAGTGAATCAGTGTTGACCACACTGTTAAAGGACTCCTTTGGAGGTCGCGCTAAAACATTACTGATTGGCTGTGTTTCACCCTTTTTGAAAGATCTGTCTGAGACATTTTATACATTGCAATTTGTTTCACGCGCACAAATAATCAAAAATGTGGTGACAATAAATTCATACACAAGCAATGATAATGTTGCTGAACAATTTGATGTTTTTGGCTTACAATTTGCTGCCAATCAGCTCTTTAAGTTGGTGGTTAATGCTGAAGAGCTGTTTCAGAAGTTGATTGTTCAAAATACTTTATCCCAAGCAGACCTTGAACAGATTTCACAATGGTTAATGCTGAAACAAGAATGTGATGAATGCCTTAGTGATACTAGTGAGCCGCGACGCTCGTTAGAACGTATTGATGAGGAAGCCGAAGCTGAGAATAGTAGTCTATCGTCATCCGATGAGAGTGAAGATAATGAAAGTGTGGTATTACGTTTAAGTTCATACTTAAGTACGTTCCGTTTGAATACTGAGCAAATGGTAGACAAAACAATTATTGGTAGTGCCATACCAACAATTACCAAAGAAAGCGCCACGAGCTCAACGAATAGTTATCATGAGAAAGGGGCAAGAGGAAGACGTAATAGCGTACATTCCGTGGAACTTACGAGTAGCGCATCAATTTCGATGCCGCCCAAAATAATTGAGGATGATATTCCCGTCAAAAACGTAGAAGATACGAAGCAAACAAAGAAGAAAATATTAAGGCAATTGCAAGGTGATATACAAAGTTGCCAGAAGCAAGTAAACGAACTGGAACACACAATTGATATGAAAGAAAAGTTAATGTCACAGCTGTTGAAGCATCGAAGTACCAAAACCCATGCGAGAGATAAAATTAATCATAAGTTAGACAACCTCAAGCAGCAGTATCAAAGAGCGCAGACACGACTGACGGAAGCAGGTAGTAATGATAGTCAAGTGAAAGAATATCAATCAGAATTGGCGGAGATTGAGCAGAAAATATGTGATATTGATTCGATTAGAAATATAACCGAAGATAGTTGTAGAAGAGTTGAGGAACTTGAGAGCAGTTTGCATACATCACGAAAGCAGCTCGAGAAGCTGAAGAAGTTTAAGAAAAAAGAAGAGAAACGTAGGGTTGCACTCGAGAGTGAGATTAAATCTATGCCACGATCACCGGCGAATTCCGGAAATAGTTTGGTATCCAGTAATCAATGGCTTGAAGTACGATCTGAACTAAAAACTCCCATTGACGATCTGGAAGCTTTGCGCCATGAAATTCGTAATTTGCGTCGGACACGAGAATTTCTAATTGAGCAACGCTGCAAATATGATTCCAAGTCAAATGTGCGCAATATAATTAATGATTTAGAAGAGCGTAAAATGATTCAGTATGAAGAAGCAATAGAAGCAATTGATTTGGCCATTGAGTACAAAAATGAGCTCATGTGTGGACATGAACTTGTCATTGCCACTTGTCATGAGATGACCGATAAAGTACTATTGGAACGATTGATGAAGTTAAAAGAACATGAGATGCGTGTTTTACTTCACAAGTACTTTGACAAAGTTGTAGATCTGCGTTATAGCAGTAAGAAGTTGGAGATACAATTACTCAATGTTGAGTGCCAAAATGAAAATTTGCTTACACGAATACAGAATCTCAGTCACACACTACAACAAGTACGTTTAGAATCAGAACGCAGAATTGTAGCGATGCAACAACAACACGAAGACAAGTTGCATGTGGTCATGCGGCATATTGCAAATGAGAGTAGTGATAGCCGTATGGTATCCAGAGTTTTAGAGCATTCCAAACAGGCTGCGCTATCAGTTCAAGTAGCAGGCGCAAGTAAACATGGGGATAAAAGTAGTTTTATTGCACGTATTCATCGTATTGCACGGCATGAAACTGTTCCAAGGCAGTTGCAAGCATCTTCAACACCTCTTCAAGCCCAAGTCACAAAACAAAAGAATAAACTTATTATAACTCAATCTAAAAAGTAATTTATAATCCTTAAAAGTTATGTATATAAATATTTAAATACTTATATGTATTCTCAATAGCAATAGATCTGACATATTTGGTAAAGAATAAATACGTGATAATTATGCTATTTACGAAAATCAAGATATCTTTGAAACTTGTTTCTCTAGCCAATTATTGTGATTTTATCATAATAAATAAGATGTCAGATAGCGATCATCCCATTTTGCAATTATAGAATATTCTTTGAGTAATTTGCAAAAATGGGAGATGAAGAGAAGAAGGAAGAGGGAGACGTTGATGATCGTTTGGAATGGATAATGCTCTATGTCCTGAGGACAATGAAATTGAAACAGGAAAAATGGAATAAGATGATACAAACTGAAGACTATAGGGTAATTTATCTCTGATTTTATGTATCTAATTTTATTATTTAATTTGAATGTGTAGAAGCCAATTATGGATTTCTTAAACAAATCTAATATCATGTCAATGTACTTATATGTAAATACTGGAGGAAATTTACAACCTGATCTTACATTTAAAGGCGGATATAAATCTAAGATATCATACTTTATCAAAAGACAGCCGCTTGCAATTGACATGGAGAATTTATTTACGCAAGTAGTGATTGGTGATATGTCTCCGAAGTCAGTGGACGAGTTATTTGTTTTATGTGAACAAATCTTTACGCCAGTGCTTAATAATTTTGATAATGCTGTACATTGGCCGCAAGTAGTTCAAGATGATATCCGCTATCAGATAATCAAATTTAATACGCAACTTTATCAAGTCAAGGGTGCAATCAAAGGTCTCACGTATTTACCAATGCCGCATCAAATTGATAGAGTATATGATGCAATCATAAGATTTGAAGTTGGTGCATCTTTAACTGAGTCTGATCTACAATTTAGACATTCAATTGAAGATTCAATAGCACAGTGGGCAACTATTATCAATAACATTTTGAAACAAACTCCATTGGTTTCGTTTTCAAACAACCAACATCCTGGACCTCTAAGTGAATTGGAATTTTGGGAAAGACGACTGAAAAACTTGACGAACATATACTCCCAGTTGCGTGATCCGCGTGTGAAGAAACTGATATTGTATGCGGAATTAAGCGGGAGTATTTATCTGGACCACTTTAAGGAGACATTTAAAAATGTCGTTGCGGGTATTGTGGAAGCTAAAGATATCAATTTGTACTTGGGCGCACTTCGTACGCACTTTGAAAAGTTGGAAGATTGCGATCTTATGGATTTATTAAATATTCTCGGACCGATGATGCATTGCATTGGACTTGTGTGGGTTAATTCTCGATATTATTGCTATGTCGAACGTATTGTTACGCTGCTTCAGCAAATATCGAATGCGCTTATAAACGCTCTAGAGAAATCGATCGATCCGGGATCGATATTTCAAGGGGACGTAGAGGAAATTGACATAAAATTTAGGCATTGTTTGACTCTCATTCGATTATTCGAAAAATCATTTGAATTTGTACGTAAAACTATGCCAAAAAATTTCCCGCCCGAAGTAGAGCCGCAGCCGTGGCAGTTTCATGTGAGGAACGTGTTGCAGAGACTTTTTCTATTTCGTGATCGATTAGAATTGGTTAAGTCGATATTAGCGACTGCAATTGAATATTCAAAGCTTGAAAAGGTTGAGTTTTCCGGCATAGCAGGTCGGAATTTGTCAGCCAAGTGTGAAGAAATTTTAGGTGAATTCAATACGGCGTATGCGCAATTTTCAGCCATACAGTATGATATCCTGGACCTACATGATGATTCAATTGTTGCCGATACTGAAAAGTTTATGAGTCAAATACGCGATTTGGACCAACGTTTGGCGGCAATATTCTATCAATCGTTTGACGAATCTTACACGCTCGATTCTTGTTTTAAACTAATTAACGTTATGGCTACGTTAGCAGAACGTCCATTGATTGCGGCTGAAATTGCGCCGTGTTTCGAAAAGATGGTCATCAAGTTTAGCGAGGAAATGGACAGTATTAAGCAGCTTTATGATGAGGGAACCCGAAATGTTCCAAGAGATAAATACTTCCCGCCAGTTGCCGGCCGACTGTGGTGGTTGAAAAAGTTGAAAACTCGTTTAACCGATCAACTCAGCAGCTTTTTACTGGTTGAACATGCAGTTATGAAGTCCGAAGACGCGCTATACGGAATTCATAAAGCTAAACAAATGCAAAGAGTATTAGAACATGATATCAATCAGACGTTTGTAGAGTGGTGTAAAAAAGTTCCTGACATTATACAGAAACATATTGTTAAAAAGATGCTGCTTCGCAACGATAAAGGCCTTTTGGTATCGAATTTTGCTGAGGAGCTGGAAGAAGTTCTTCGGGAAGTCAGATACATAATGATGGATGAATCTTTTGTGATTCCTCCAGAAGCTGCAGCATTCTTTTCGCGCATTGGTGAATTCATACGCTCAGTTCAGAATCTAGCTCGTACTATTGATTGGTACAATCGCATATTGACGAAGACGAAGGATGTCGAATATAACATGATTATGGCGGAAATTGTCATGATTGATGAACTTCTAGAAAGTGCAATTACGGAATTGACATGGGAGGAGGATCGTAAGTAATCACTTTAGATAATTAGCTAAGTTAACACTACTTTTAACTTTGCAGATTTTGATTACATCAATAATTTTCACAAGTTGATACACAATCTATACGGACGCGTTCAACGCGCCCAAGATAATATTACCTTATTTTGCAAGGAAATGAGTAACACTAATGCGGCTTACTTGTTCCAACGCAAGAATAACGATGTAACGCAATTGATCTACTTGGATGATCGAATTGAGAAAGTCAATGCTCGCTATAAGGCGGTAACAAAAATTGGTAGACGTCTTCAGAAAAACTTGAGAATTAATTTCTACTTGTATCACGACATTCCGATACCGGAAGAAGAAAATAAAGCGGAAG
>JARJDV010009134.1:0-14732 GCA_030264675.1 Anaulacaspis nigra
AGCGCGCTCGCTGCCGACCGCAAGAAAGGGTATGAATACATCATCTAGCTGACATTTATAGCCGTTTCAAGTTTCCTATGTCCTGTTTATCTTGGTCCACCCTGTATATAACAACATCAAAACAAATACAACACATAATCTGATAATGGCGGGTATATTACAGCGAGAGCGCGCTGTTTATTGATTGTAATACTCAATCAATATAAAATACGTACTATGCCCCGAAAGTGTCATATGAAAATCGCATGCGGTCAGTAACGCCTCCCTCCTTTTTTCTCTCTCATCAATTGCATGCAAATTAGTATCAATTTCTAACTGTTTACGTATGCAGACATTGATGAACTCATATGCAGTGTGGGCAAAACGCGCATGATAACAAGCGACGAACAAAGAAAACTGTTGGAAATTGAAGCAACACTGATCAAAAATAATATATTTATGGAAAAACCTCTATCGCTCAAAATTGGCTGAATTTAAATTGAGAATTATTATTATTAAAATTGTAGGGAACTCGAATATGTGCAAATATTAAATTGTTCTTTAGAAGAATACAGGGTGTCCCAAGATAAGTACTCCATAGGAAACTTAAAAACGACCATAAATGTCAGTTAAATGATTTATGGATGTATTCACACGGTTTCTCGCGGTCGCCAGCGCGCGCGCCGGGTATACCTGTGCTGGCCAGCCACATTCACCATTGCATTATGAATGAACGTCGCGGACGTGTGCACCTTCAGTTTCAGTTCAAATGCATAACTGAACGGCCGCTTGCTCACGTTGTCGCGGATCTATGCTTGGTGCATAAGCATAAACCAGTAGGGTACACCTATACCTAACCGTATCGCATGGTGCATACAGTTGGTCCACTGCTTGTGCAAGCACCTTGAAGCGGGATTCACTGAATCACATATGCGCCTATCAGTTTTGTTTCAAATTTTTATTCAAATTTATCACAGAAAATAAAATAAATTATTATAAGTAAATAAATTATTATAAGTACACCCTCCGTGAATAGTGAGTAACTCTGTCATCCAATCTTATTCGAATCTGATTACTTTACCCTCCAGGTCTCCTTATCCCCACTTGATCGCCCGCTAATCGCCGTTTACGCGACAGCTTACGATGCCAATGTCGCAAGTCCGGCGACAACAGAGTGCAAAGGGTTAAAAACAATAATAATAAATCGTGTCCATACAATTGTTTCAACATGTCTACTGTTACGATATATGCATTTTTGAAACCGTTTTTCCTGCTCCTTGATTACTTGATCTAATACATTATTGGTAATTGTTGAAATTACGTTCAGAATTGCCCCGAATTATGAAGTTTTTACGCTTGAAGCCGATAGCCCGCACGCTAGTCGTATATGTATGTTATTCAGCCAAGCATACTTCGAGTCAATTCCGAGCCGCACATTTTGTATTTGAGCTGAACGCGCACAGGCGCGCAAGGCTCATAATACATTGGTGAATGTAACCAGCCAGCACAGGTATACTCGGCCCGCTCGCTGGCGACCGCAAGAAACTGTATGAATACGACCATAAATAATTTAACTAACCTTTATTTGCGAATTTTTATTTAGGAGAGGAATATTGCAATATTATTATTGACGTTATCAAACACGGTGGTTGGGGGAGGTTATTAATGTCGAGAGATAGGTTATCCTTGCGCATTCACCGTACATGGGCGCAAATCGATATTTACAAATCTCTAAATCTTCTAATACATACGATTCAATTGGGGCTGCAAAATCCTACTGTTACGGCGAACATGGTGATAACGATGCGTTCATAACAATAAGAAACTGTGTATAAGGCCAGTTTGCCGGTGTGAGATGAAAAACCCAGCTAAAGTTTCATAGGGCGCACACTCGTCCAAGAGGGAAAATTATCGATAAATTAAATGTTTAAAAAAATTGTAAAAAATTGAATTGCTGAATTTTATGATTTCGTAAAAATTATTCTAATCGGGTGAATAGTTTAGCAACATTTTAACATCAAAATCGAACTTAGGCGATTGCCTAATTATCAAATTCAAAATTCATTTTCTAAGTTCATCGCCATATATTGTATTATATTTTCAATACGAAATTAATTTGTGAAAAAAAAATCGGATTCTGGATGAAAAAAAAATTTTCAAATCGACTTCTACTAATGTGTGTCACCTTTTGTCAAGAAGCTATTACCACTGGAAGATAGATAATTTAACCCTTTGCACTCTGCGCGTTTTTTGAGCAAGTCGACTCTGCAGTTCCGCGCCACACATACCCCCTCCATGAATAATTAGTGACTCTATCATCCAATCTTATTGCTTTGCCCACCAGGCCTGCTTATCCTCATTTGTTCTCCCCCGCTAGTCGCCCTTTAGGCGACAGCGGTGTGCTATACTTACCATGCCAAGGTCACAAGTCCGGCGACAACAGAGTGCAAAGGGTTAATGAAGAATCACGCCTGCTATGTGTGATCTCGCTCAACCCCGCCCAATCGAAAGTTATGATCGTTTGAAAATGAAATTTTAAGTATTTATAACAAAATCTTGCTTATTTCAGGCAGCTCTGACGTTAATTTTATGTACTTCGTTTCGTTGCGTCCACTTGTGCTGTGCGAGAGATTTCTTGGAAGGGGTGTTACGTTTCTAATCTCACTACACTCGGTCCATTGTAATCGCCCGATTGCCATTGTATTATATTTTATTATGTATGAATCATATGAATTTAACATAAATTTAAACCATTCTTTTAAAAAACAATTTAATAATTTAACAGACTTAATAATAATTCCCAATATAGTGTTTTAGACCAGTGTCTTGCATGTAGTGGAATGCGCGGACACTCCCATGAATTATGCGCTTTTGTGAAATAAAGCGTTAAAGGGTAAGATTGCTGCCCAACAAACGCTACTACTCGCCGCCGGAAAGAACACGATTGAAGCGCTTTATCAACAAAAATGTTGCTGATGTAATTACTCTGCAGAGTGCCGAAGATAAGATGCCACGGATCGCATTATCTACCCACTCGATACGCAAAAACACGATGCACGCTTCATTTGCAAACGACCAATTAAAGAGGGTTTCGTTGAAAGTTCAATTTAAAGTTAGCATCTGCGCTAATTTCACGCATTCGAGAGCTGGATGTGCAACTCCGTATGTGCAGAGAACTGCGCATTAGACACGTAACCACTTTATCCGACGGAAAAGAGAAACGTACACTATAGGGCACCGCATTGCCAATGTATACTTTTGGTTTCTGCGTCTTTTTTCCGCGCTTGTGATTCGGAAATTTGCAAACATTTACCAGCAATTGTTATATCGTTAAAAGAACGCGCGTATAAATATTTATCAGAGTAAATAATATTATTATTATTAGTAATATTTCTCAGCTTCACCCAAAATTATAAGCAATACATTTTTCGTGAATCCCGTGACACTTCAAGGCACCCAAAAACTGCAAATAAATTTTGACATGCATTAATTATATTAATATGAATAAAAAGGATTTTATTTGAGCATGCTTTAACGGGAAAACAACTCTTTGGCCCAGTTGTCCCCAATTCCAGACCAATGAAAATTAAAACGAAAATAAATAATACCCTGCTTGATTGTAAAAGGCGTTCTGCGTCCAATTATGCGTACAATCGTATTACTGAGACTTCTACCTATCACAAATGAAATTTCACAACTCAATATTTTATCGAAATAATAGTGTATCGCATGGATGAGTAAATGCTTTAAGAAACAAACGGAATTCTCGTATTTACCGGGTTCGTATTGTATTTCTCTCTGAAAATCAATAAACATTAGGAATTCTCAATTGCCGCCCTTGAATGTTTCATCATAATTTTCCGCATTGTATTTGTGCCCCAACCTCGTGGGAACAAGTATAATACTACATATGATTTTCATAAAAAATTGCGAATAAATAATACACTCATGGACGGCAAGCTAACGCGGAAAATTAGTCGACTTTTTTCCAGATTGCTCTGAACATATTGCGGCTTAGCATTTGTACTCCCGACCCAATTGTACGAATGCAGTTTATCATTCACAAAGGGAAAAGACCAAAGACAAAAAAACTCTATATGTTATTACAATCGCGCAAACTAAAAGACAGTGCTGTTCGATCAAATTAATATTTAACCGGCAATCGTCTTAAGCATCGACACCAAATGGATTTGCAAACAATTGCACCGTAAGACATTATACAAAGGACACGCTTCGACTTCGCTAAATTTGAAATAATTTCCACCTTTTTGCGAACGAACGTAAACGTTCGGCGTATTTCTGCTATGCAGAATTACACAATGCATAAGTTAACGCAATCATAATTCGCTTTGGCATTATTGTTGTACAAGCGCGCCGCCAAGCTTTTGACGCATTTTATTCGTAATTGCGTGCGGCATTCCCAGCGTGAATAAGAAAGGTAAATATTTACAGGAGCTTTATCTTGCCCTCGTTTAATACGGAACTACCACTGTGTGCTGCAGTATTGCTTATTTGTGAAGCCACGCACATTTTGCACAACTTGCGTGCCGTTAAAGGAAAACATACCTTGGATTTGAAATGCGCCAACATTGGAACTGACTTGTGCACTTAAAATGTCGACATATCGCTAGCTGGGCTCACCATCGAATTGCAATCGCAAAGAGGATAAACACTGGAATGATAATCACAAAGCGCATTCGTGCAATGCTTTGCGTACATTTACTAGCGCGAGCAGGGCGCGCTATGCACGCACCGGGCGAGTACGTGTGTGCGCTGGGCCAGGAAATTGAGACGCGCACTTGGTCGGTGTGTTATTCCCGCTCCCTTCGTAAGCGACAAGAAAATCACGCACGCAGGCACACACGCGCACGTCACACCGAACGATGCATTAGCAATAAAACAGTGTATAGAAGCGCACATATAACGCGTACTTTGCAATTTGCTTTTAATGGCGCGATTCGCGATTCACAAACAAATATCTCTTGGGTGGCTATTAGGTATGTCAAGCGAGAGCAAGTTTCGGTGTGCTTTAGCACGCACCCAACAACGCACATAAAACACGAACCACTACTGGCTAGCTCATACTGGTAGTGCTGAACAAAGACGCACCAGTAACGTCTTGCTGCATTCGTTCCAGTAGTGGGGAACGCTGTCGCACTCGTGAACGTTCGCAGTGTGTCGACGCAGTAGAAGTTCAGCAGCATCCTCGCTATCGGCTGAGGCTGGATGCGTTTTCTCTTTCACGTTTTTCCAAACGTTTTACTTCACTTGCCTGCGAACATGATGTACAGTAAATTCGCCTTAGAACAAAACAGTCATTCGAAGATCAGAACAATCGATTGTAAATGTTCCTTGGTCCATTTACTGCGTCATATGACTTTGCTATACGTGACTTGCGCATGAAATAAAACAAAACGTAACCGATCTATTAATACCTGTTATTAAACGGAAAAAAGAAGCGGCAAACACACACGCGCGACTTCAGGTATATTATTAACAATTTAGCGCAGTTTTGCAGTAAATGTTTTACTATATGATATTAATTGAGTTGACTGTATACTTTTGTAATGGTTTACTTTTCTGTATGCAGCCACTATAGCGTGGAGATGGCATGTTTCTTGGCAGTTCCTTGCAAATTCGTACAGATGCCTCTGCATGTATTAAACGAATTTATCTGAAATAAAATTCGATTAGATCAATTCTGAAAAAGTTCAATTGACATCGTCATTCAAGCAAACTCGTGTGAAATATTATCTTTTTCTATTAAGTCACTGCACTGAGGAAGAAGACTTCCGCAGCCGACAGGGTCTCTTTCTGTGACGATCAATATCCTCGGGAAGCAATGTCGGGGTAGCAGAGGTGACGCCCCATAGCGGAGGCAAACTGGATAGTGTGGGATAAAAGCGATGTATCTTTAATAAATTCGCGGTAGCTTGGCAGGGACCGAGGCAGAAGACCTTGGCGATACTCCGGCTCATATGCATTCGCAAAGTATCCATTCAATACAGAAACAGCCGTTCAAACCTTCAATTCGTGACGAGGGCGCGCGCGCGTCCTGCTGCTTATTCTGCGCTCGCGTCACAGTCCTGCCGCCAGCCGGAGACCCTGCCGCTAGTTAGCATTTGTCGTTCGTTGCCGACGTACCTTTACTTCTTACACGCGGTCGTGCACCGACGAAGAGCGTGGAGAGTGTGCCAACCACCTCGACGAGTATAGAGAACCGCATGTGAAAAGGAGGAAGGATTCCTCGTTCCGCTGGCGAAACTCGTGAGATGTTTGCGCAATCCGCGCGCGGTAGCTACATACAAAACGCGTAGAGCTGCTCGCAGACCCAACATACTTTACTATGGGACAGGTACCCGCTGGTCTTGATGCCATTTCTGATCCGACCAAGTGAATGAACTCCACTCCATTAGATCCTGAAAAACACGTCCACATCCGCGTGCTGAGCCGCAGCACGTCCGTGATCGTTTGTGTGTGACGCATCGCCGCTACAGAAATACCAACTTCAGGGTGAGTCTTGCATATGTTGCGATGTAAACGACTTGCATGAGTTGTTGTTGTTGTGTGACTGTGGTTGCCAAAAAACGAAAAATACTGTGACAGTCGGGTGGATCGCCACTCGACCACCATTTGCTGGCGGAACGCGAGACATCAGTGATTCTTAGCACTGACGCGCCCCACAAGTAAATAATATGTCACCCGCGTATTACGCATACACCACTGCTGTATTGCTCCCGCCGTTTGGCCAGTTGTCAGGACGAAGTTTTCCATAATGCATGCATGGTGAGCGCCGGTGATGCCTCCAAAATCAATAACCTCATAAGTGGAATTCGCAGCACCCAATTTTTACTTTTTTTAGTTTAGCCAACTTTTCATTATTATTCAGATTGAGATTTTATTATCATTCACTTTCAAAGTGAATGAAAAAGTATAGGTATATACACAAAGGGAAGTTTAACTTCAAAAATCAAATTACGGTTGAGATTAACAGACGTATCCTCGGCTATTATCATTATTCATCGATGCAACAACATGTGCATGCATAAGGTCAAGTCAGTGTACAAAGAACCAAATGGAAAGATCATCCGAATTCATCATGTGCCGGATGCAGTCGCCTTAGCTTTCAACGCGTCAACAAAAGACGCGTATGCGTTCGTATTCTATCTGTGGAATACATATAATTGAATATTAATTTCGAGTACCGGTAACGAAAGGCCGAATCAATAATCTCTCGCAATTAGCGCAAACAACAGGTAGACTTGCTGAAGGGCACGTGGCAGCGCAACCTGCGTATTGATTTGCACGGTGGAGGACGACCTAAGCATGTTGTTTCCACTCTCGATTGAATTGCCTCTCGCTCTTTTTGCATGCCGCATGCGCATCCACCCGCTGAATGTAGCTGAGACACTTGTGACTAGGGCGTCACAGTTTCGCATTCCGGGCTTGATGTTGTTTGTTGCTTTCTATTCCACGTACGCAGCGTAGCGCTCATTTAATAACAAAGCCAGCGCTTTGGCGCGCTGACACATACACAATGACACAATGATGACGCAGCCCTGTCGAGTCCTGCGCGCTGCTAATACTTGCTAAAGAAGGAGTCGTTTCCACTGATCTCGCGAACGCAAGCCAACCACCATAACAGTGCACGCCAGCCGGTTAGGTCAGCAAACTAAACCCCCTTCGATCTCATTCGGTGATATCATCTTCCTACTCGTTCATCATTTCCCGCTTATTCAATCTTGTTAGTGACCCTCAAGTCCTGCGCGCAATGTCTCAGTGTTGATCTCGTTGGTGTTATCTATTTGGTATGTTACTTTGGCTACTTAGCTGATTACCTGATGGAACGTTAATTCGTAGAGCTGACCCGATGTGTACATATTAGCTATGTGTTTGGTATTTTAAGGGAGTTAGAATTACTTGAATCGTATAACGATCAAATACTCGCAGTTGGCGCACCCGCGCGCGACCTGACCAAAGTCGTTGCATCTGCAATTGCTCGACACAGTGCTCGGAGGACGGAAAAATTAAGCTCGTTTGCTTCAGTGGGAGTATCCTTGTGCAGTGCAGTGATCGGTGTGTGCAACGAGAGTACCACCAAAACAAAGCACGAACGATGAAGAGCCTCAAATATGCGAGGAACACCGAACAGGATACGCCAACCACATATTCGGCATGCACAATCCTTTTTTCGCTCTCGCTCGCTCACTCGCTCGCTCATTACCTGAATACATACAATTCCATTTAAAAGCATTACGTTAAAAGCTCTCTATCTCTCTTTCTTTCTCTCTATCTCTGAATGACCAAAGAATGATCTTTAACCGACACTCACTGGGCAATTGCAGATGCACGGCTCTGCAGGACTGCACTCGGCGATGGCGATCAAGAGGCAGCGGCGGCTGCGTGAGCAAGCGCGCAAGCGAGCCGCCGAACACCGCGAACGGCGGTTGTCGTCACGTACGAGCAGCATGGACAGCGTTGAGCAGCACCCCACCAAGAAGACGGTGCACTTGCCGCCAGCCGACCACACACTGGCCACCTCCATCGGTATGCTGCACATCGGCGTGTGCTTTCTGGTTTTCGGAATGTTCCTCATCGGCAGCGGTTTACTGCCGGACGACATGGTCACGTGGCGTGGTGGCGGCTGGTGGAATGAGCTGGTCGCCACGGGACTCTTTGTAATTGCTTTGGGCGTCTTTCTCATCTCGTTGAATCGTGTAATGAGCAAACGAGAGGAAGACGATCTCAATGACTACGTGCAGCGGCAGTTGACGCGCTCTCGCAGTGGTCATCGACTTGAGCGCGACGTGGAGACTGGCTGCCTCGCGACGAAGAACACGCGCCGTCTCTTGGAGCGTAAGCGCGAGGACCGCGAACGCGGTTTCGTAGCCGACGACCTGCCCGCAGTGCACTCGCCAACAATGAAGGCGGTGGTGCAACAGAATGGCGACCTGGAGAAGATCCTCGAGGAGGACGTCTTCGAGCGGGAGATCGACAAGCACGAATACGAGGTATTCAATAAAGAGACAATCTCGACGACGACGACGGCCAGCCTCAGTCCGGGCACACCATCGGAGACGCGCGAGTTGCTGCCGAACGGCACGCACACATCGCACCCGTACTGAGCGCCTTCTAATGTTATCTCTCGCTATCTTTTTGACCTCCCCAACCCGCCCTCTATCCCGTCTCTTCTCTCTCTACCTCTCTGTTAATCTGATTGATCTCTTTCAAAGCATTTTGCACGCACCAACACAGCCACACCCAACTGCATCCCCTCCGTCTTCGACAATGACACTGTCAACATCAACAACCAGAACCACCACCAACGCAGCTGCTTCTATTGCTTTTAATCAGTGTCGTTTTTCTTGATGATTGCAGGGACGAAACCGCAAATAAGCGCTTCGATAACCTCGCGTCTTGGCTCTAGACTCGCTGTCTCCGGATGGAGCGCCCTCACTGACCTTTTTTCGCATGTGCACAAATTGTTACTATTGTTAAGTCAGTCGACCCTTCAAGGAGAATGTTTAAAAATTGCTACGCCTAAACATAGTTGCAATGCGGCCTTATATCTAATCAAACGCAAAACAAAACCCAGAGACACACTTGTGCACCCACACTCGCCAAGGGCAGGTAATACGAATGGGCACCGCGCCTCATTAACGAGCCACTTCCAGCCAATAAACGAATAAACGAGACGCCATCGAACGCGTTACGCTTATCTATTAGGTCTTTCTGCGTTGGCATTTTCATTACACGCGCGATACGCAACTCTTAGCGCTATTGATCCAACGGGTAAGCACCAACCTGAGGATTAATTATAGATCAACAGGACGATGTCAGAAGGAGATAAGCATTGCTAAATGGCTAATCTATAATATTTATATTCTAATTATACAACAAAAATATCCACCATTTAAGGCTAAGCACCTGTTTTTATCTTACAATCGAGAGTAATAGATCTTTATCGTTTTCTTGTTGTTTTAAGCTGCGCTAAATTTAGCACAGGAGCGAAGGCTAGTTTTTCCAGCGCTTCACACGGGCTGAAGCATTTTAAAGCAATTCACAAAGGATGGCAGGGTGCTGTCGTGCCTCATGGAGTGCTGCGCATTGAGACGTGTCTCGCGCAAGCACCAAGCACGCTGCCGCCTCATCGATCTTTGCGAGCACAGATGAATAGCAAAACACACTCACCGCCCTCTAGCCCATCATTCGTACTTCGCACATACGTTTTGTTGACGCGCAATAGCATTTCGGCGGGGAACCGCGCACCCCCAACGAATTCAATGGATGGTTTTTCCACGCAACATACTGTGATTCTTCGACGATTATTGCATACATAATTATAACATAAACTATATATATATATATGGCAAGCCTATGCCCATATTGTTCTAGAATTGTTATTTGATGTTATTTATATCGTTTTTGGCTAATTACACATTTCGTACTTCCATGATAGCAGTATGAGCTCAATTTCGATGTTCACACGTTATACTTCTCGCTCCGCTCACGGTTATTTCTTATTGTTGTTCCGATAGATTGCTTTTCCCGTTTGATTTTTAAATGTAATCCGATTTTTAAATGCCTTCATGTAATCTATGTATCTATTCTAGCCTTATTACTTGGCTGGCGCATAACTAGCCAAGCAAACACACAGTTCGGATCGTACGAGTATTAGCAGTTAATTGTACATATTTCGGAATGGAGCGTTAAATAGTCATATATCGCTTGTTTCGTATCGCCACCGAAAAGCTATTTCACAAAACGTAATAGCATTTTACATTCTATGCATTTTAATAGATATCATTTCTAATACAATTTGCAGCTTATCGAAATACTTTTTGCACATAAATGTCATGATTACTCATAAGTTTGTGTTGATACAATTCGAACGTTTATTTGTATTGTAATATAGGTGTTGTTGTTTTTTTTGCATGCACTGCATCGCCAGTCAATTTGTAGAAGAATGTGTCATTGAAACGATTGTCTCAATGCTTAATTAGTGATACAACACGTAATGTTAATGTGTGTCCACTTCTTTGTTGTTTAAGTGTAAGTTAGATGCACGGCGTTTCATTTCATATGTTTGGTGTCCAATATAATAACATAATTTTTGGGGACAATCATGAAGCACTTGTAAGCGCTGTTCGCAATTTGTACTGTCTGTTCGGATTGCAACTAAACAAAAAGCTTTACAGCGAATATACGTCCAATATTATCAAAAATTAGGCTACTACTCTCGTTGCAATTTACCTCAGCAAACCATCATATATCAAGGATCGGACCTGGCTAGCCGATCCTTGATTCGCACAGCGCCCACAAACACCTATTCACACGATGCAATCGAATCAAATTATTACCAAATACCTTAATAAGCGAATACTAATTGTGAATATGCGATATCTAACATAGCGTACTGTGCGCAATTTAACGCAACAAAATAGTGTGTTATCATTTATGATTTGAAAACTTACAGCTTACGATGTGAGAATTATGTGCAATTATTACACATAGGTCGCGCAATACAAAAAATGCGAGAAGATTTTTCACATTTTTACTCTTTGCACTCTATCAAAAAATCAATAACGGCGCAGTAGAGCGCTTCTAGCGAGTTATCTTATTATGCGGATAATGTATTTATATATACAGTATTGATATTGCAATGCATTTTCAGCTCGTTTCATGAAATATCGCTTCTTTATGACGTTATTAAACGCTATCCACCAATCATTGAGCAAAAGTGCAATCTGATTGCCCTATTACCATATGCCTAACCGTGGAATGCATCTAGGATGCTCAAATACGCCAAATATACGGAAGCGGAATAGAATTCCACGATCCCTGAGACGATATAATATTGTGAAGTAAGATGATATTTCATAGCGGTGACAAGCCGCATCATTGGATGCGCATCCATTTTCTTACTTTTGTATGTACATGCAATAAACAATCGATACATCCATGTCAAATAACTTGTGCACATTAAAAGAAAACGATTATAAATGCGTTATCATCACGCTGTATGTACACATAATTGTGATTCTTTCCATCATCTTATTCTTACGCATATTTCTATCACGAATACTTATAATATAATAACTGATAAGTGTATGTACATTTTACGCATGCCACAATAACTCCATCAAGCATTATAATTTCAATATAAAGCAGTAATCGTAAAGTGACAGCGAACTATATTATAACACTCTGAATGAAAAAATGATATTAAAAAAAACACAAATATATATATATAAATAATTTACGCAATATTCTAATTACATGTCAACACTGGGACTTAATAAGAATTGATACGAAAAGATGAACGTAAAAGTTAATAAATTCTTTCTAACATGTCGCCTGCATTTTCTTTTGCGCGAGCCCAGATATCTCTGATGTTATCAGTCTATAATGTATTAACAAGTGTTTGTTGTTTTGCAGAGTGATTAGCGTACAACCTGTGTAAAAATGATCGGTGCAACCGCGGTCGCTGTCCGCCACGATCGGCGCACATGCGTTCAGGATATCAAAAGATCAAAACGGCCCTCGCATCTGTACATGGGTGGGCATTGGCTGCCCCCCATGAGTCCCAGTCCGACGCCAAGCCCTAATGGTCTGCACGATGACAGCGCGCATCTAGTGCCTGAATACTATCTCTGCGGCAAGGTGAGTAAGTGTGCCTGTGAGTCACGTGCAGCTACAAGAATAGATAATTTTCTTCCGCAGTTATCAATCCTGCAAGTAATTGTTGGCGCTCTGTTGCTTGGCACAATTGTCCTGGTTGTGGGCTTTGTCCAACTCATTCCCAACGCAGCCGACGCTGACCACCGGTTCATCTTCTTGGGCGCGGGCGCCGGCTTGTTGTTGGGCGGCATCGTTATGACCGGTTTGCGTTACATCTGCATGCGTCGACGTCATACGGGTCAGTCCGCGGACGATCCACCCGCACCGCTAAATCCAGTCAATAGTATCGATGTTCTGGTTCAATGCAAGGACAATCAGGCAAGTTGCATCATTCATTATTCTATACATCCATGTGTTGTGTCTATATGTCCAGTCTACAGCAAAGACACTTGTTTAGTGATTTAATTAAGCAAATGACAATAAATACGCATAAACACAATACGATAATAATATTCCCTGGGAACTAATAACGTACAGAGGGCACAATGTCAATTCGTTCAACAACGTGTGTATCATGCATGTTTACCACAACGAATGCAGTGACCAACATCGATAAATTATGATTCCGAATAATGCTTGCTATCCATGAATAATATCAGTGTACGAGTAAATGCACTCAGATATCAATGATTTAATTCCGTACCACTTGACTGCAATATCTTCCAATTATTATCACATGCTCTTTAATTTTTTTAGGTGAAACCGAAAGGATTAGGCTATGTTTTATTGACATATCAAGAAGACTCAGTTGACAAACCAAAGTATTTCAATTGACTTAGAAATCGACTAAACGCGCAGAACGAACTGGCGGTGCAATACGTAAAACTGATGTACTAACCACTAAGAAAACAGCCATCGATTTTGCTAATCAAATCCTGTAAACGCTCGAGAGACGTATGCCGCATAATGTTTTCTATTTTTGTATTTTCTATATATTTGCGCGGTTTTTTATAGATTGTGCCACCCGCAATCGTCCTCTGCCGTGTTGCGATGTGCATAAAGCAAACAAAGACAAAGCCTCCAGATGCTTTAAAACTTATATTGAGTACACAAACGTATCGTTTGATTAATTCACACCAAACTGAAAAGTAGGATTGAACGTATGCAAGCAAACGCACGAGTTAAAGACCAATTTAAATTTAAAACTAGCTTAGCGAATTTACAAGTCCCACGTTGTATTACGAGATTACTATAATCAAATATTTGATGAATTAAATTTTTTGATAGTATTTACCAAAATTACGTACCTCCTGTGATGGCGAGTGCCAATCCACTTTAAGATGTAAATTTAAGTAAGACGTTATTAAGTTAATGTGCATTTACGTTTGTGAGCGCGCTGAGCAAAATTGTATACTTACAGCAATAATAACATTATTATTAAGACCAGCTTGTTAACATCTCGAAAGACAGATAGCTTGTAAATGTAACATATCATTGCTAAAATGTAGAACCAGCCATTTGAGCAGTTGTTAGGGTATACGTATAACACACACGTTAACACCACTGATTTTTACTAACGACCGGAAAACCATTCTGCAAGTCCTCAGCTTGTCGGTAATTAAAATAACGTATGAACTAACATATTAAGCAATAATCTTGAATTTTGATTTGTCTGTTTACCAAGAAAAGCAAGAAAAACTAATAAACAAACACTTATTTCAATAACATAGTCTCGCTCATTCGACTTAGCAAATACACACTCTCGAGTCGTGCGTTTTTTTGGTAAGTTGCAATTAATTTACGGCAAGAATGCATTCGTTTTAAAACACAAGTAGGATTGATAATTCGCTGTGTACTAGTTAGTGATTTTATTTTAACAAGCAGCGCACACTGGTTCCACGTTGGATTTTGTCGCAAACTGAATTACACCGTTCGAAAGATAATCTAATGCAGAATAACGACATGTAATACTTATTGCGTATAATTTCCCAACTATTGGTGCAAAAATTATTTTCAAATTGAGTTTTAGTTGAGTGTGCAGTGTTGTGCTGTCCTAGACTTTATACCATCAGATAGAGAAAACTGTCAGGAATCACGGCATATAGATGCAATCGTGCCCAATTAGAGCCAGA
>JARJDV010009156.1:0-16817 GCA_030264675.1 Anaulacaspis nigra
TACTTGACCACAACACCGACTCCAGCTGATCACATTGGATCACATCGGCCCACACCGATCATGACCGATCACACCACCCAGATTACTGCAACGCGAAGGCCCTCTAGAAATTGAGCTCGAGCGAGCGTACTCCCACGCATTTAGCAATGTCTTTCTTGTAATGAACTAAAAAGACACTTTGCTGACTTTTGCTTATCGTAGTTACTGCGATACTACATAGATTTCGCTACCTATACCGTTCTTGGTATATATCGAAATCAGCTGTTAGTTGTCGACTGCGACGTTTATTTTGACTGAGTTTACTCGGTAATCAAGAACAGCTGATAGCATGAGTCAAATTTCATGCAGAGTTCGGGAATGCTAGCTAAGCATTTAGTTGCTAAACCTTCCGAATACAATAAATAGTCTTTGTCTTCAATGCAATAATTTGCAGTATATAGTCAGTTTGCAAAGAGTAGCATCAGCATTAACATGGCTTGGACAACTTATCAACTCTCGCTTGCATTTCTAATGGTAGTGACTGGAAGTATAAATACATTGAGCACAAAGTACGTACAAAATTCATGTTGATTTCAAAACTTACTGGCTGCGGTTTTAGATGGGCGGATGACTTAAAAAGTGAAGATCGCGAAGGCAACTTGCGATTGTTTGATCACCCGTTCATGCAAGCTTCATGCATGTTCCTTGGCGAAATGTTATGTCTTCTGACATTTAAAATACTGTTCGCTGTGTACCAAAGGCAAGGAACTGAGAATGAAAACACTTTGACAAAAGGTAATAGGAACTTCAATCCATTGGTTTTGTTCATCCCAGCTATGTGTGATATGACGGCGACTTCAATCATGTATGTGGGCCTGACAATGACCTACGCGTCGAGCTTCCAAATGTTTCGTGGATCGGTCATCATCTTCGTTGGTTTGCTGAGCGTTGGATTTCTGGAACGGGTACTTAAAAGGCGTGAATGGGCTGGAATTGCAATGGTCATAGTTGGATTATCCACGGTTGGCATCGCTGATTTTATGTTCTCCACACCAAGCGTAGATGCACCAGACCGCAATTCGATTATAACCGGCGATATTCTCATCATAATTGCTCAGATTATAACATCAATTCAAATGGTGGTTGAAGAGAAGTTTGTCTCTGGGCAAGATATTCCACCATTGCAAGCTGTTGGCTGGGAAGGTGTATTTGGATTCTGTGTTCTTTCTTTGCTACAGATTCCATTCTATTATATTCGCATTGGGCCACCATTCAGCAACAATTCGCGTGGAGTTATGGAAGACGCTATTGAGGGCTTGATTCAAATCTGGCATAATTCTGAGCTGTTCTTAGCTATTATGGGGACGATAATATCTATTGCATTCTTCAATTTCGCTGGCATTAGCGTCACCAAAGAAATGTCTGCGACATCTCGTATGGTGTTAGATTCGGTGCGCACCATTGTTATATGGCTGGTGAGCTTGGCATTCATGGGCCAGAAATTCATTCCATTGCAATTGCTTGGTTTTGTGGCTCTCTTAACTGGCATGTGCTTGTACAATGGCATTACATGCAGATCTCTTGTGATATGCTGTCGGCGATTGTACATCCAAGCACGTTATCGTGGAGAACCTGATGAAGTTATCATTAATACTCCTGCTGACCAAGCAGATGATTCTGTTATTAATGCATAGATCCCAGAAACAATTATCCTGTTAAAATAACATAGAGACGTTTATTACTTTATTGATTAAGAAATTGACTTGATATTAATGTAACTAATTGAATATTTTATAACATTTAAGTGAATATGCATAGATTCTCATATAACAATAAATGGTTTTAAATCATATGTTCGCTCATAAAGTAAACAGAGTTTAGCCTGACTTAACCTACAACAGCAAATAACAGTAAACAATGCAGATTTACTTTATTGTAACCAGCTGATTTCATAAAAATGTAAGTACGCATGTATAAACAAGGCTAATGCTAATTGATTTTAAATGTTTAGGGAGCAACGGAAGGCTGTATGTCCCTTTAATTCTCAACATATTGTTTGGGCTGATAAATTACAAAAACATGTAATGAAATGTATGAAGAATTTTCCCAATCATTATACATGTCCCTATTTTGCACTGCATAAATTCTTGCTGCAAAAAGATTTTGAGCAACATATTTTAAATTGTGATAAACAACGACTTTTTATGACAACTAATAGAAATCTCAGACTTGAAATGGCACCAATTGAATCTACCAATAATAACTGTGCAAATATTGACGATAGCGACTGGTGAAATTGATTATGATATCTTAAGTTGTACTTATAATTTTAAGTAAAGTTCCTGAATAAATAGCATTATGTTTCACTTCCGCCCTTATGTTGAGCCGTTATTGATTACCCTAACCTCGTAGAGGATAACGCTAGTAAACTTCCACGATTAAGGTGCAAATAGAAATTGTTTTGATAATATATTGATCATTGTACAAAATTACTGTGTGGAAATTTTGATTTATAATTTCCGTGATTCAGCGATAAGAAATCGGTTAGTAGCGTTATAAATATATTTGCATTTTCCAATCATTAATGGACTTGTTTTAGGCAAGGCAACAAACGGAATTGTTGCGTAGCTGCTGGTCTATTGCGTAATATGTGGAGTCGTTAACAAGTAGCAGTGGAAGGAACGATGATGAAGCAACAACGAGTATGAGAACGCGGAGTAAACAAATGGTTCCCATTCCTCTAGTCGCGCGATTGAGCGAGTAATAAACAAGGTGGATAACGTGGAATTATTCAACGTTGTCGGGGCGTGCTTCACGGTGCTCTCGGTCCTTGACTGGGCGATGAGCATGAGTATAGGAAATTTGTGACGACGACGACGACGCACCGTAGTTTAAAACTCTCTACATGCATGCATTCGACGTATGGTCAACTGTAATCGAATGATTAAAATCGCTCCAGTTCTTATCGTGTGAATAATACAGGAGAGAGAGATATTATTCGAGTGCATGTAAGTACGTACAGAGTAATATTAAGCTTAAGCTCATGGAACGCGCTGTAGCTATGTACAAGTTTATAGGTCACTCAATACCAAGGCCAAAATGATTTTTATAGAACTCACACGTATACGAACTCGAAATCAATATGTACGACCGAATCAACAGTCTTATATCGATGTATTTTCTGCATGCGCAACGAATGACTTCATAATGATCAAGTTGTGTAAAAGCACTGATAACAATCCCGTTGCGTTATCAAACTGTAACGTCGTATTTGTCATTGTATTGTGCCTTGCTTATATACGGCTTATTTATGTACTTTTATACGTACGAAATTGTTTCTCGCATTTACTTGCTTATGTCAATAATAATTATATAATTATTATTACGACCACGAGATAAGACTGATGCATATTGTAAAGTGACAGCACTTGAACGAGATTTAAATAATAGTTTACATATCTTGCAGGTAAATACTTGACGGTGTCACACAAAACAGAAATTACAATGACGTCCAATAACAACCCATTTCTTTACCGCCGATGGATGGTCAACAATTGCGCCGCTGCAGCTGCAGGTGGTTCAAGCAATAAAGGACTAAAGGGTGTCATCGCTGGCAAGTAGTATATAATTCCAAGAGGATAATTAATTTCAAGGATGACTTCTGAATTGTAGGTGGTATCACGGGAGGAATTGAAATCTGCATTACGTTTCCAACGGAATACGTAAAAACCCAATTGCAGCTGGACGAAAAGGGTGATAAAAAGAAATATAATGGTATTATGGATTGCGTTAAGAAGACGGTCAAGGAGCGAGGCTTCTTCGGCTTGTATCGGGGATTGAGTGTCCTGGTCTATGGCTCGATACCAAAAAGCGCTGTGAGGTTTGGGACCTTTGAAAATTTAAAAATGGCATTGCAAAACGAACATGGTCAACTGTCACCTAGTGCGAGAATATTATGCGGTTTGGGCGCAGGTGTTGCAGAAGCTATCTTTGCTGTAACTCCTATGGAGACAATAAAAGTAAAATTTATACACGATCAACGATTGGCTCAACCGCAATATCGAGGTTTTTTACATGGGGTATTTACAATTATTAAGACAGAGGGTGTTTCTGGAGTCTACAAGGGTCTTACAGCCACCATCCTCAAACAGGGCACTAATCAGATGATGCGTTTTGGTGTCATGGAAACTTTAAAAGATGCCTATCGCGGAAACGATCCCAATAAGCCTATTCCTAAACCGATTATTGGTGTATTCGGTGCATTCGCCGGTAAGGAACTTGTACGAAAATAAAACTCTTTCTATCAAAGTATATTTTCAGGTTTTGTATCTGTGATGGGCAATACGCCGTTGGATGTTGTGAAAACACGTATGCAAGGCTTAGAGGCATCTAAATATAAAAATACTTTCGATTGCATGCGGGTCATCTTTATAAATGAGGGCGTTTACGCCTTCTACAAAGGTACTGTACCACGTCTGGGTCGTGTTTGTTTGGATGTCGCCATTACTTTCGTTATCTATGAAAGCTTCCTGGACTTCTTTAACAAAGTATGGCCATAGATGTACGAATAATTAATATTCGTAAATATTAAATAATTAAATGTGTAAATCACATTAAGCGCCAATTCTATGGGTATTTGCTATGTAAATACGATTAATAAGCCAAAAGACCAGCATGTCCAACAATAATTTGTAATTATCGTTTTTATACTCATTTACTAATGCAAATAAACTTTACGCAATTGGTAAATTAATGTTTCCAATGTTTTGAATGTAATCTGGGAAAGAGAATATTTAAACAATATCCTTAAGGAAGGATATTAATTAATGTTTAAACTACAATCAATTATATTAATTATTTTGTTTTGCGTGTATTGTTTTAAATTCATGTTAGTAGCGCCACGCATCAATTGTGAGCGCTTTCGGTTTTTGACATTGGCATATCATGAATATGTGTTCATGAGCTCTACGAACACTATCACGTAAGTGCCCAACTGAACACTTGTCTCAACCAACTCCCGAGTCCTCCCTGGATGCCAACTACGAGTGATTATTTGATCCTGTTGTTTCGCTGTGTCGCTCCCGGCTAGCGATAGCTTGTGTCGGATCCTCGCATCTGTGTGCCGCGATTAAATGTAATTAAATGCGACCAGTACGTCGTCGCCGCTGTTGTTTTGTATGAAGAGAATAAATAGATTAGTCACTGCACAAGTGCTCCGTCACAATAATGGCAAAGGATTATGATCATTTGTTTAAATTACTTATAATTGGCGATAGCGGTAAGTGCAGCCTGTGAATGCATCAAGTCATTCGCTTCAATTGTGCATAACTTGTAGGTGTTGGCAAGAGCTCTCTACTTTTACGTTTTGCTGATAACACATTCAGCGGAAGTTATATTACAACCATCGGCGTCGACTTCAAGATTCGTACAGTCAACGTTAATGGAACGCGTGTGAAATTGCAAATTTGGGATACTGCAGGACAAGAGCGTTTTCGCACAATTACCAGCACGTAAGTGCCGCCTCCCTGTAATAACCCACTTGAGTAATCATTCATTTGTTTGCAGATATTATCGTGGAACGCACGGAGTGATAGTAGTGTACGATGTTACGAACGGAGAGTCATTCGCTAATGTGAAGCGATGGTTACATGAAATTGAACATAATTGTGATGTAGTCAATAAAGTACTAGTTGGTAACAAAAACGATGAACCAGAGCGCAAAGTGGTGCTCACAGAAGATGCGAAACGATTCGCAAACACTATGCAAATTGAGCTGTTTGAAACCTCCGCCAAAGATAACATCAACGTCGAGGAGATGTTTTTGAGCATAACACGCGAGGTTCTCAAACAGAAGTTGGACATGAAGGAACGCCAGCAGGTGACGAATCCCGACACAGTCAATCTGCGTAAGGCGAATAAGCAGACGAAAAAGAAATGTTGCTAGCACTCGCCCATCGGTCGTAATTCCTCTTGCCATTTCGAGGACTTTGCTGAATTCACTTTCAGCATACATGAAAAGCATTTATTAAATTTATCATTTTACCATTAGTGCGATAATCAAATGAACAGTAATTGGCAATCCGTTTGATGAACTGTATTTTTACAAATTTTATAAGTTCGTATCGTCTGCTAAATATTTTAGTTTTAATGTGCGCGTCGTCAAATAGAAGAACCAATATTCTTAATACTTCCATAATGTAATTATCATGTAAAATATACTCAAATGAATAGCTGATAATGAAAAAATCAATACAAAGGGAAAAACCAGAGATGTGTGTAAATTCATCCTAATAAACGTAAGAAATTGTAATAATTCTTTTATTTGCCCTACAGTAGATAGTTTATATAATAGTTAATAAATATATTTGGAGCTTTTCTTTACTTTTTGCCTAAAATGCGATTCATGTCCTTGTTTTGCTTTTGTATATTGATGTCAGCTGTTTCAGTTTTGTACATGATTCCTTCAATGAGCACATTCTGTGTGTCTATCTCGGTGGATAAATCACTCGCGAGTCCTTTGAGACGACTTATTGAGCTACTCATTTCACTTAAGTTTGCTTCCAGACGAGCTGAGATATCTTTACTCCCGGATGGATTTTGAGTGCCGTTTACTGGTAGTTCTTTCAGACGAGTGATGGGATGATTATCGCATCTATCGTACGTGTTTAAAGTTTGATCAAGGCCGCTGTCGACAACCTACACAGGCGTAATTATTATCAATGAAGAATAAGGCAACTGTTATCTTACTTTTGCCGTTGACGGTGTACTGCTAGATGGTGATTCACTGCGCCCAGACATGTAATTTTTCAAACTGCTGAATACGGATTTAATACCATTGATATGCTTCTGAGAAAAGCGCAACGTTTGGTTGATTTCATCAAGGCGTTTATCAGTACGTTCCAGCTGTTCGCGTTGTCTTGATAGCTCTTCAGCGGTGGCTATCCCGATTTGTTCGGAGTCTCGTAGAATTCCAATGCTGCGTTCCGTGCTCTGCACGGTACGGTTTTCAATTTCTTTCCGTCGTTCCTGGAGTGAATGCACCTGCTGATCGAAAGCATTCGTGGGAGGCGGGTTCGTTGCACTACGCCTGGAATTTGCAAGGAATGTTTCGTCGTCTATATCGTCGTCTTCATCAAAAGGTCGTGTAGATGATGTGTATTTGTGCCCGGACATGACTAAGCTATTGGTATTCTTATGCACTTGGTGTAATTGTTGTCGCTTTATTGTTCCCGAGTACCAAACAATTGAAGAGCACCCACTTTGACTTTGTATTTTGATCTGGTTTCAAAAGAGTAATGTTTTGACGTGTTCTACTTGTATCCCACCAATTTGCCCATTAGTCAAAGGCGACCCCATTGTCGTGAGGTGACAATACAGACAAAAGCGCGCCAAGAGTTCGAAAGTGCGCACATTAATATGAAATGAATCATTTTATTCCTCATTCCAAGTTTATTGCAACAATGCAAGCAAATGATAAATATTTATTATGTACTTTGCTTTAAGCTGGCAATAAAGTTATCATCCTTTTATTTGGACGTGTTGTACATATATTTAATTCACGCACGTATTTGTTTCGCTTCTTTGAACCAGACGTACACAACAGGTTTTTCTTAGAAGAAGGAAGGGCAAACAAGTTTTCCATCTTTTGCTCCGACGAAAATCGGAAAGTAGATAGATAGGTATGCAGCGTACAATCACTTAGCGAGCAACAGTTAATCAATTCATTTGATGTGCGAAATATTTGTGCGACGCGCTTGTTATGATCATCTTGAAAAACTATGAAAAGCAGATTATTGCACAGAAAAAGGTTATCGATTATCTTATCACAATTAACGTTGCTAGCTGTTTATTGTATATCAATTGCGACGATGTGCGCGCGCTGTAGAGGCCAAAACGCTTGTAATCGAAATTATAAGTGACTTCGATCATGCAAAAAGTTACGAAACACATTGCTCTACACAATATCGCAATTCGTTAAATTTTGCATTATTACTTTTAATTGAAGAAGCTCCGAGAAGGAATTAACAAAAATTGTTTTATGAGATGACGGGTGAGATGTTAATCCGTTGGAAACGCGCGTAATTATTAAACTTAATGGCAAATTTATGAGGAAAACATCAAACCGCGCGCTGGAGGATTCTCTCTCAAGTGGATGCGACCGAACACAAAGCTTCGCATTTTCATAAAAGACTGCATACCGAGTAGACGTTACAATTCTAGAATGTTGTATTAAACAATAAAGAGTATTACATTTCATCAAAAGAATTTTACATGTAAAGAAAGATGGACGAGAAAAGTTTACCAGCAGTGCCTTTTACTGTTTTGCCAAGTGCTAATCAATCACGATCAACATGGAAACAGGTGAGCACTTGCAACTTAAAACAAAATTATCTAATACAATTATTCAACGTGTAACGTGCCCTTTATTTTACGTTGAAAAAGTTTTTAAACTTTGAAATTAATTCACGATAAGCTTAATCATTACGAAAACAAGTGAGTCAAAACATTTAAAAAATTTATGATGTGTGTAAAAAATGAGAAATAGTATTATTTACAGAAACGCGTTTAAAAATAAATATTGCCCATATTTAAACATTGTTGATTCTTGAGCAAATAGGCATAATTACAATTTTTAATTGTTCAATTGTTCTATGAATATAATTAGTAGGTAGGTATATATTTGAATGTAATTGAAGCTTGATCCTTATCGTGCGTCTGTTCTAATTTCATCAAATCTAAGCGCAAGGATTAGTGAAATAACCGCATTAAGCTGCTTATCTGTCGAATCCAAGATTTTATGTAAATTGCTTGGCAATCATCAGAAAAGCGCGCGTAAATGATATAATGCAGATCATGACGATGAGCACTGCGTCTGTAAAAATTAAAGTGCATTTATAATTATGACAAACATAAGTAGTAATGAGTATTAATTAAGCGGCATTTTTGATGCAATTAATTGATGTTTGCAGGTCATCTTGGCTCTTGTTGCATACTCAGCAAGTTTGGCCCCGAGTATGAGTATCGGTTACTCGGCGGTTGCAATCCCCGCACTTCTAGCCGATGAACAAATGCCGCTCACCCTTGAACAAGCCTCATGGTTTGGTGCGTAATTAATCATACACTCTTGTTTGCTCATTTACTAATTATGGAATTTGATATCACAGCGAGCATCGCATCAATTGCGACACCACTCGGATGTCTTTTTTCCGGTCCCACATCGGACCGCATGGGCCGCAAATCGGTACTGCTCATGGTCAACTTAATCACTTTCCTTGGATGGATTGTGATCGGTATCGGAATGGATATGACTACATGGCGATACACGCTTTTAATCATTGGTAGATTACTCACAGGATTCTCCACAGGATTTGCGAGTATGCCTCCTGTGGTTTACATGTCCGAAGTCTCAAGCTCACAATTGCGAGGAGTTTTTACCACTGCTAATGGTGTTTTCTTTGCTATTGGCATCTTGGCAATTTACGTCTTTGGAGCCATTTTTCCTGTAACATGATTGTGTGCTATATCATTATCGTATTGTAATACTGGTATTTTTCTAGGAAAATTGTGGAACAGTTGCTGTAATAACTGCAGTTATTCCATGTATTTCAATGGTTTTAGTTACATTCTTCCTACCTGAAACTCCATCATGGTTAGTCACCAAAGGACGTTTAGAGGATGCCAAGAGAAATATGCAACGTATTTATGGGTTTAAAGAATATACCACCGAAATCCGCGATGATATTCAAGAATTAACACGACAAGCAGAGCTTAATAGGGTGCATCAGTCTCAAGAGAATTTGTCTATTGGAAGGAAGATGAGGAATATATTCAAACCCTTTCGGCGCCCGACTTGCTACAAACCATACTTTATTGTTCAGACGTTCTTCTTCTTTCAGCAATTTAGTGGAACGTTTGTTATTGTTTTCTATGCAATCAGCATTGTTGAAGAAGCCAATGTCCAAATTGATCCGTACTTGGCAATTGTTCTTATTGCGTTTGTGCGTTTCTTAGGGGCTTTGTTGGTTTCTTACATCAGTCGAAATTGCGGAAGAAGACCAATTTCTTTGATTTCCGGAGTGGGAATGACCATATGTATGATTCTGCTGGCTACGTATCTTCATCAGAAATGGGAGGGTGTTTCATGGCTGCCATTTATGTGTCTTTTAGTATATTTCTTCACTTCCACTCTAGGCTTCATAACAATGCCTTTTGCATTAGCTGCAGAATGCTTCCCAGCAGAAATCAAAGGCACTGTGACGGGTGTTATCACCTGCGTAGCATATTTATTCAACTTTATCGTAGTAAAAACGTATCCATCACTGATCATCAGCATTGGAGGCTTTGGAACATTCATGTTCTACGGTGTATTTAGTGCAATAGGCACGATATTCGTATATTTTGTTTTACCAGAAACGAAAGGTAAAACTCTGATAGAAATACAAGATTACTTCCGTGGAAAATCAAAGTATAAACAAAATGAAGATTTGGCTGTGCAAGAGAAAATGTTGCATGAAAAGATTGATCTTTAAGACGAGATTTGTATATTTATATATAGTATCTATAATGTTTATAGTGTATAGTAATAGTCCATTAAATAACAATTACTTTTGCTTAATTCTTTAATCATTTATTTAGTAGGTGAGAATTCAGTCGGCACCAAAATGCGACAATGCATTTCACGAATTAGTGGAACTGTGTAAGCAACACATTCGTCCCATCCAGGTGATCTCCATGCACTTTCCCGAATTTCCTTTCTTGAGTTTAAATCCTTATATCCTACAACATAAATTGTGTAAATACGTTATATGATATTAATTATGTAAAAACTCACTCCAAATATGATGGACGTTGTAAAGACGACCAATTTGTGAAAAGAATCCAGCAAATGGCTCTTGATTATTTTGTCTATGTTTGATTGCACGCGCCCAATTATTACCCCATTCAATCATAGTGCCTGGCTTTAATGCATAGGAACGAATTTCATAGATGCTCTTTGTTGTTCGCGGCTCAATCGCCGGCCAGTAGCTAAATGCTAACAAATATTGCAGATGCCTTGACCTCATCAATTTTGCTTGCTCCTCCTCTAACTTAATATAATCCTACAACAACAATACAATTGAAATTTAGCAGGCCTTTGGAGATAAGATAAAATGTTACATTATTTTTGTGGAGAATTTCAGCAGTTTCATCAATAGTTTTGAATCCTCCACGATGCTGCCATAAATGAAGTGCTTGATCCTGGTCACCTACATTGACTGTCCAAGAACCAACTAGATCCACATCTTCAGCAATCTCTGGAATAGTTTGGAATAATTGCATTTGCTTTTTGCTAAAACAGTGAAACTGTAATTATCTGTCATAGACTCAATGTCTTGTTTACTCTTACACATTCTCTAAATACTTCTGCCTACAATCAGGCTTAAAATTATGTGTGTGCAATGAATAGACAACTTCTTTATCACTGAGCATCCGACTATGGGACTCTTTAGTAGGTTCAATTTTACGCACCCATAGCTTGGACAACCAGGCATCTTGTTTAGTTGGTGTTGTAGATAAACTACGGCTAAAAGCAAACAAAAACTTGACTAGAATATGGAGTACACTTACTCAATACACACTTACTTGATTGATCTCGCTAATTGGAGATTAGTGATTAGCTTTGCCATGTTTAGTTCGTTTCCACTTGTTGTTTGCACTAGCGCGCTACGTACGTTCACCAGTGTCCAGCCTAGAGCTCATAACATTCAATCAAATACACGCGTTATTATGGAAATTTCCATGTCCGTAATCAGAACGAGTGATAGCGGCTAACTACGTATTCGTAACGATAAATAAATACGAATGTAGTATCTCCTGTGTTAAGATGAATTGAGTGCCTCACCGGCACATAGAATAGAAGTATTGTAAGCGCTCCGTTTGCTTTGTGCCTTCCATTTGCTTTTCAGCGCGGTCTTTAGCTTTCATTAACAAGGTGGAACTACTGAATTCAAAAGTTTAAAACTTTTTAACGATGTACGTTCAGTTTCAATCTTACCATTTTCAAAGCACTTAAATAATATCGTGTTCATTTACAGACATTAAAAGTTATGCACATTTAACTGTTACACTATGAATATATGTAAGTTTGGCAGTTTTTGGTACCCCTTAAAATGCTTACAAGTAAAGGTAAATTAATTACCAAATTTTTTAGGAATTATTCTTTGTTTACATTGGATCTCATTGCATAGCCATTTTTGTCAGTGCTGCATCTTGCTGCAACAATTGACAACAGTGACCGACAAGGGGGCGCACTTGCAATTGTTTCTACGCTCTTCTAACACATTGCACTTCCCATGTGAACGAGAACAGGAACAGCAGTGGTGCCAATAAATTAGCAACAAATCTCCAACCTGTACAGCGAATTTTGTGCGGGTCGTTCTTTTCGCCGTGACCTCCGTTTGATGCGGTAGTGCGTTTCTGCGGGTAGTAATTTTAACGGTATTTTTTGCAATAAGTTAATTATTAAACTCTTTTAATAGCATACAATCGTCCTAAAAGTAATAATTAGTGCGGTGTTATAATAAATTAAGGTGCATTTGATGCATAATGGATTTATTCTCGAATTTTGTGTGCTCGACGCTGAGGCTAAGGGACGCGTCACTTCTTGGCGGATATCCGTTATCATCCATCCAATTTGAAGGCATCATCCGTTAAAATTGTTGGAAATGTTGTTAAATCAACTTGATTGTTCGATATCTACTGTGCATTTAATGGATGATTACGGCTGAACGATATAATCGGCGGATGGAAATGGGGTTTGCACGAATTGGATCTTCACTCAAAACAAGCGATCATCGATGTGATTATTAAACCGTGAGTACATTTTTATTACTTTGCATGATATTTTCGGTGGTGGTTACAAATATTCATCGTCATGATGCCAAAATGTCCAGCAAAATTTATCGCCTGCCGCGTACGTGCCGAGATGGACAAGTTGCGACAAGTCTGCTGATAAGAATGTTAACTTCGAGTTTTGGCCGGCTAAATTTACATGTGTCTTATGGAGTTTTACTTAACATGGGAAGTTTTTTCAACATAGATTCGATGTTTGCTTGCGTGAAGATAGATAGACAAATACTTTCTGCATTTGAACGTGTATTGCAATAGCTTGGACGTGCTTTAAAGTCGAATGTGAAGTTATCGGCGCAAATAAATGTTTATATTGTCGTAATTGTGATATACTTCAGTATAAATAATCAGAAATTCAGTGATCTTATAATTTGTTTCTGCGTTAGGTGTCCGTCATTTCTATTTATTATACATTGGTTCGTGGGGTACAAGCATCTTCAATGAACATCATAATGGGTATGGCAACAGCGTACAAACTGTCACATCAGAAAAGTTTAGCGATGGTCAACCTCATAATTGTTGCTGTTATTGTAGATTGCATCTGGTTGTGGTTAATCAAAGCAGATGTAAAGCCGTGCCCGACAATCTTTGGAATTGATGGACTGACCAGGTTTCATTCGAGAAAGGACGATGGATGGAAGGACGGATCGTGCAGGAGATCACATTAAACCAGAAGGATTGTAGAGAAAGAGTTAATATAAGTTGTGAGTACAAACAAAGGGTGTAAGTAAATAGTTTTCTTGTACAATTGTAAATTGCGCCAAACTGTTAACCAACTGGATCAACGAATCATCTGGATACGCTTAAGTACATTGCGGAATAATCAATTAATGCCTTGCGCTCAATTAATCGCGTTGTATACATCAACTCTCAACCTCGAATGAATTCATCACCTGGTAAGATTGCATTTGTGGATCATTAACAAGGAAGTTGTAAGTACTGCGGTAATATACGCCAAACATATTATGAAACGTGATCATCGAGAACGTATTGGATCGTCGAATCATCTGGGTACCTAAGTACATTGCGTTGCGCTCAAATAACTTGCGTTAAACAATCCAACGGACTTCCAGGATGGATTGAATTCAACACTGTAAGTCTTCACATGCGTATATGAGTAAACAAGTTGTAAGTATTGCGGTAATATGCGACAAACATTATAAAACGTTGTCATCGAGAACTTATTGAATCATCGAATCATCTGGATGCCTAATTACATTGCGTTGCGCCCAAATAATTTGCGTTAAACTCACCAATGGACTCCCAGCATGGATTGAATTCAACACTGCAAGTCTTCAGATGCGTATATAAACAAACACGTTGTTCGTATTGCGGTCAGTAAATTGCGACATCGTTATCTCATCTGTTGCGCCTAAATAATTTGCATCAACTACACGAATGGACACCCAGCATCGTTTGAATTCATCACTTGGTAATTCTTCAGTTGCGCATTATGAACAAAACAGAAGTTGTAAGTATTGCGGTCATTTGCGTCTAATATACAACAAAATGCGATCATAAACATCTGGATGCGGTTTAGTATATTGAGGTATAATTAATTTTGCATTGTGTACGAATGTTTTACGCTATATGCGTCGTCGAAGAAGAGAATATAATATATCGTCGATTGAATATCATCACTCTGCAAGACTTCAGTAACGCATTATCGTATCTGATTGACATAAAAGCATCGTCTGGCGGCATATGCAAAATCTGCGTTATCGTTTACGATCTCTGGTTTGACAACTTGATAAGAAAACGACATCATGATGGGACTCACATCATGAAACGTGTGAATAATATTTCACTGGTATAAGACTTTGCAAACCTTGCAAAAGTGAATCGAATTGACTCAGTCTTTTGATTCACTCAAATATGTGTGGAACCACTGGTGACTCAGTATAAAAAGTTAATTGTGTATATTTTTAACTTTGCAAATTGAGGCAATCTCAAAGCATATAAGGTAATTCAACGCGATTCAAGAAATTTGATAAGCAGCTGTCAGCTGATGAGATAAGAGTTACATTTTGATTGCGTTCACATAACTAAAAGAAGAAAGAGGCAGCATACTCAAATTGAATAGAAAGGCAAACTCAATTATCAAGCAGCAGTAAATAAATTTACAACAGAAACAAAAATCAAACAATTGAACGTATTGAATTTTAATTAGGATATCTTTCTGGTATTTTGATTGAAACGTGTTATTAATGTCGATAATTAATCATTAATTCTACTTTTGTTTGAAAACAATTTCGTTTAAGCATAATCTGAGCTTTAATTAAATTCGAGATAACACGAAAATCTTTGGTTTGCGGCTATGGCTTAACTGTACATAAGGTTAAATGCAATGAGGTAGAAGTCAGTATTGATTAATTACCTAGTGTAATTCAATTAGGTTATAAACATCATTAACGACTACAAAGCGTATGGTAGAGTACTAAATAATATTGCGAAATATTAGGTTCACAAATTAGGTTTATTGAGAATTGGAATCACAATCAAGATATCGTTATAATGCGGCATCGCGAACGTAAAAACATTAATGGCATCATAAATATTCAAAAACATAATTAACTATTTGTATCCCTAATCGAAATTTCAATTAAATTCGAGATAATTGGTAAACTCTTATTTGGCGGGTATGATTTAAATGAAAGATAATGGTAAATTCAAGGAAGTAGACGTCGATATTGATTAACCATCGTTTATAATTCAATTAGAGCAGGTTCATTAACAAAGAACACGGCAGAACAATAAATAATACTAGAATGTTAGGTAGAAAAATTAGTTTTGTTGAGAAGAGGAATTTCAGTCTAGGGATTTCATTGTAATCGGGTATTGCGAAGCTAAATTATTCAGGTAGTATTTAGATATTTTAATTAAAAGGCAACTATTTGTTTTCTTAATCGGAGGTATAGTTGAATTCCAAATAATAGGAATGTTCTTATTTTGCGGCTATCATTTACCTGAAGGCAAAAGGAAAATACAACGAACTGGAAGTTGATATTGATTAACTATCTATTACAATTCAATTAGAGCAAATATACTAACAAAGCAAACACAGTTTTGAGAACAGGCAGTTTAATTGAGATGTCTTTATAGCGCAGTATCACGAAGATAAATCAAAATGTAGTAAGCAATTTCAAGTCGCTTCTAATTCGGGTACCTATTTACATTCTACTTTCGTGTTACGACCACACAATAATTAGCATTTTATGACAGTAATTTAAGAATAAGTTAAGAATACATCACGAAAGAAAAATCGAAATTATTAATCATTAATCAAATCCGAGCAAGTATTAACAAAGCACTTAGTACAGAAATACATAAATTCATATTATGTCAGATAAATAGCTTAGTTTTACTGGAAAATGGAAATACATTCAAGACATCTTTAAAGCCAGAGAAGATAATATAAATGAAGTTAAATAGGCAATTTCCAATGTTAGTAATTCATTAACCGTTTGACTTTAGTTGGTAAATTACAAGTTGACATTAATTAGCATTTTAACATAATTTGAGATCATGGAAAAAGTTTGTAGAGTTTGCGGTTTGCGGATATAATTGAAGGTTGAGGTTAGCTACAACGGGATAATCCCGGATTTTGTTTAATCATTTATCAGAACTTAAATTGATTATAAAATCAGGTAGTAGAGCAATATTTAGATTTTCAATGGGTAATATACGAAAGACGCGAATTAGTTTTATTGAAAACGGGAATTTTATTGCACATAACTTGGATATCCGGTAATGGGAAGATAAGTATGTGTTTAATGTAGACATTTACGATTCGCAACTAATTTCGTTAACTATTAGGATATTAATTTGAGTTTATGGCAAAATTCTTAATTTTCGAGTAGACAATTAATTATTTAATAGGATTGAATCATTTACAAACGACTGTTCAAAACACTTAATGAAACATTATGAATTCATACGAAAACAAGAGA